>CAIGQZ010032266.1:8624914-8644363 GCA_903798205.1 Danio tinwini | reverse complement strand
ATAAATAAAAGTAATTATATTTGTGAAGGTATGAATGAAAAAAATGTCATTTAGTGTAACAGTTAAATTTGTCATTAAGTTTTAACCTGACCTGTACTTCTTACTGTGTGTTTATATACACACTATGCATGTAATACAGTATATGTACTTAACATGTACACATGTGTATATATATATATATATATATATATATATATATATATATATACATTGTATAATATATATACTCTACATGTATAAATACATAAACTCACCAGCCACTTTATTAGGTACACCTTACTAATACCTGTTTGGGCCCCCTTTTGCCTTCAGAACTGCCTTAATCCTTCATGGCATAGATTCAACAAGGTACTGCAAATATTCCTCAGAGATTTTGGTCCATATTGACATGATAGCATCCCACAGTTGCTGCAGATTTCAGCTACACATGCATGATGTGAATCCCCCATTCCAAAAGTGCTCTATTGGATTGAGCTCTGGTGACTGTGGAGGCCATTAAAGTACAGTGAACTCATTGTCATGTTCAAGAAACCAGTCTGAGATGATTCATGCTTTATGACATGGCACGTTATCCTGCTAAAAGTAGTCATCAAAAGATGGGTACACTGTGGTCATAAAGGGATGGGCATGGTCAGTAACAATACTCAGGTAGGCTGTGGCGTTGACACGATGCTCAATTGGTACTAATGGGCCCAAAGTGTGCCAAGAAGATATCCCCCACACCATTACACCACCATCACCAGCATGAACCGTTGATACAAGGTGGGATATATCCATGCTTTCATGTTGCTGATGCCAAATTATGACCCTACCATCCGAATGTCGCAGCAGAACCCAAGACTCATCAGACCAGGCAACATTTATTCCAATCTTCTATTGTCCAATTTTGGTGAGCCTGCGTGAATTGTTTCCTGTTCTTAGCTGACAGGAGTGGCACCCAATGTAGCCCATCCGTCTCAAAGTTGGATTTGTTGTGTGTTCAGAGATGCTCTTCTGCATACCTCGGTTGTAACAAGTGGTTATTTGAGTTTCTGTTGCCTTTCTATCAGCTGTAACCAGTCTGGCCATTCCCTCTGGCATCAACAAGGCATTTGCAGCCACAGAACTGCCGCTCACTGGATATTTTCTCTTTTTCGGACCATTCTCTGTAAACGCTACAGATGGTTGTGTGTGAAAATCCCAGTAGATCAGCAGTTTCTGAAATACTCAGACCAGCCCGTCTGGCACCAACAACTCTGCCACGTTCAGCGTCTTAAATCACTTTCCTTCCCATTCTGATGCTCAGTTTGAACTGCAGCAGATCGTCTTGACCATGTCTACATGCCTAAATTCATTGAGTTGCTGCCATGTGATTGGCTGATTAGAAATGTGCGTTAACAAGCAGTTGGACAGGTGTACCTAATAAAGTGGCCGGTGAGTGTACACAGCTGTATGTACTGTAATACTATAAATATGTGATATCATTTAAATATACAAATTGTTCTTAGGATTTTTTGTTGTCACCCCTGAAAAAAATGTGAAGTCTAGTTAATTTGTCTCAACCGTCAAGGTTAGGGAAAAAATAATTGATGCTCATGTAGCTCTTAAACCATAAATACAGATTGTATTTTTCTACAAGGGAAGCAGTGAATCACTTTTTTAACCTTTGTGACTTAATCAAAATATAATTTATTGCCGATGTCTAAATCTTGCACTCTGCTCAGCTTTCATACAGAGAGCAGTCACAGAAACATCAATTCAAAACAATTACCAACCCGGCTGGTCTGCAATTACAAGATTTTACCATTTGTCTTCCCTTTTTTTGCGCTACATATATTAATTGCTGGAAAAAAAATTGTAACAGAGTTCACAAATAGCATTTCATTTTGACATTTCATTGCCATGAGCCAACAGCAAATAAAACATTTCAAGTCATTTCAAAAACATTTTTCTTATGTTTTTTTTTTCTCCAGCTTTGGCATAATAACACGTCTGGTAATTCCATCTGCACTCTACATCACCAAACATCTAAACCTTAATATTTATGTTCTTTTGTTTTTATCCAAATGTCCAAAGTACTCACGAAAGTGGAACTACAGTATGATCTGGTTCTTAAAGCTTCTGTTGAGGTCTTTGTGTGGCAGGACGATAGAGTTGAGTATGATGACCTCAGACGGGATGTTTACATTACAGCCTGAAAGAGAAAAATCACATTAGATGAATCGCTTTCTAATACATAATACATTCAAGATGACGCCCCACACAATTACCTAGAATTGTAATAGAGGGAGTTAGTTTTCCATCTCTGAAGAGCGTCTCGCTGTCAATTTTGGCGTATGGGTCATTAGGATTGGGGTCACTGGGAGTTCCTTCCACTCTGGCCCATTTGCCAATGGTGCTTTCCCAACCCACAATGCTGTTCAGTACGCAGCTGTGATCCTACAGCACACATCGTCAGGTTATATGCTGCATATTGCGATGTGAGTCATTGGGTTTAAATGGCAGACAAAAAGCAACCTGTAGAGAAAGAGTGAATGAGGCTTGAACTCACTTGTAAAGTAGCCCCATGAAGGATGATGGACTCCCTCACGCGGACTCCTGCGCCGATCGTTACACCTGTTCCTATTGACACATTCGGACCTAACTGGGAGGGAAAAAAATAAAAGAAACCCCAATTAAGCATTAATTAAAGGGACTCAGTATGGTTTAGGGTTGGGTGTTGTCGACCAGTTTGGCATCGCTCGATGTCTAATGTGAAACATTGCGATGGATGATGGCATCGTCGTCGTAGGTGGGGGTGAATTACTTATTTATGAATAATTAATTATTTCATAACGAATAAATTATTTGTAACCTACCGTTTCAACTACATGACCCGCATGGTCTTCGTTTTACCCATAACCAAATCATAAATAAATAAAGATAAGTTACACACAAATTACCACCTGTCAATCACTTTTTTCGCGGGACTCTGGCATGAACAGGCAGAGTGATCTGTGTCGTTATAATGGCATCGACAAGCTTGGTACACGCGTGAAAGTGAAAGATTAAAGTAGTGTCCTGACGCTGTGACATGTTACCTGATCTAAAAGACAGAAGAGTCATTAGATAGAGACTAATTAAATATCACCTTTAACAAATATAGAGAGGCGCGATCCAGCGATACGTCCATGGTAAACTGTCCAACGAGCACTGCTCTCTGGGTGACTACTGGAGCTTAGAGTCAGATGCGCAAATAGCCTACACTGCAGCGCATGACAAAGTGTGTGTGTGTGTGGTGTATGTGTGGTAAAATGCCATTTTAAAACTAAGACGTGTAAACGGGGCCTAAGTGTGTATTTTTCGTGAGCGGGTTGTTGCTGCGATGGGGAGGAGGATTGCGATGCCGGCTCAGCATCGTGATATCTATTGGCGATGGACGGTGGCATCGTCTATCAACCCAACCCTAGTATGGTTATTACCAGTGCTTAATTTGTGAATTGAGAAAGAGATTTAAGGAGTCACGGAAGAAAGTGAAAGTGAAAGTGAACAGCGGAAGGGGGAGGAGGGTGGTTGAGGAGGGGGATCGGTAAAATGAGGAGCCGGTTCAGATTTCAGAGGTGCTAGATCTGGATCTGGCATGTTCCGGCACAAATTAAGCCCTGGTTATTACGTTTTAGAAGTCCTGTGAAGTGCATTGAAATCTCAACTGAAACATGAAGAGAGGGCAGGACATGTAGTAGCTCCTTCCCTTTAAAAAAACAGCCAACAGCATTTTGTTTTCTCACAGCTCTGCCAGAGAGAGTGGTTGAGCCAGAGCATAGAATCACCAAGAAGCGACACTCGATGCTTGATGTTTGGGAAACAGCCACTAGATGCCACTAGTGTCACGTGGCAGCCATTTTGAAATGAAAATTCCAATAGCAATAGAACAACAGCACGGATTACTAACACTAGACAGAATGAATTACAATACTGAGGTAAATATGAGTTAAAATAAGTACATCCCCTTTGAAAAGTAACATTTTAAAACAATATCCCAATGAAAACAGACAATTTACCAAAATGTTGACAAGACTAAGTTTAATACATCTGATATCTAAAATATCTGTTTCATATAAAAGGTTAACAAAATAACTTAATTGCTATTTTTTTTTTTTTTACTCAAATTAGGGTGAAGCAAAAATGAGTGTACACAACAAAACTACATTATCTGGTAGTTTGTATGGCCCCCATGATTTTTAATGACAGCATTAAAAATTATGAATAAAAATACATATAAAAATAAAAAATAAATACATTTGGAGAAAGTAGCTTTTTAAATAAACTTTCTTAGTCTTTTTTAACAGACAACACTGGAAAAAAACACTGTACTATTTTAATATAATACTCCAACAAAAAGTATGGTTAATCTGTTATCAACATCCCGTTTTGAAAGTCATGTCGATTTAATTTAACATGTCAGTATTAATATGTATTATGCCAATGCATAAACTATTAAATTGAAGTCATTTAAAGTAATTTCACCTAAAAGTGACAGTTTCAAGAAAACAAGTATGGGTAATATATTAAACATTAAGTCTGTAAAATTAACTATTAAAAGTGCTGATAATCACCAGTCTTTGATTGTAAGTGTTGTATTGTCATCTTTCAGGTTGTATTTCAGCTTTAATGTGCTTTTTAAATGAATTAATAAAAAACAAAGCAGCTGCTTGCCATTGTGACAGCAATAAGATTCAATGGATGGCCGTTCGCTTTTTACTCCAGAATAGCGGAATCGCGGGGCGCTGCTGTTGCAATGGAACGTTCTATTGAGTGTCGCATCTTGGGAATTCTAAGCTCTTTAGTTGAGCTTAAGTGCATCGAATGTCAGATACAAGAGAGCATTTGATTAGTCAAGATTTTATGAGATACTGAAGTTTGAGATGATGATGATGATGATGAAAAAAAAAGTTGATCCATTTAGGCGGAAGTGACGAACTGCATGCTTTTGATGTTTATGTCAGGTTTATTTCTTCTGAATACAAATGCTGCTCCCACTGTTTTGGAGCACACCAGCTTATAGACATCCTTAAAATTAATATGCGAATATGAACATGTAGAAAACTTTATTTTAATTTCACAGGACCTTTAAGTAGTGTGTAATGTAGCTGAATGATCTGCAATACTGCAAACATTTTCAACTGCCAAAAAAAAAAACAAACATGTCAGTAATTCCAATCTTACTTCCAGCAGAAACCTACACAAGTTTGAAACATAAAGACTTTTATCTTTAATTCCTTAGTGAATGTTGTTGTAAAACAGAGATGCCCAAACCAAGGCCTACCAGACAAAATTGGCCCATGATAACCTTTGAATTAGAATGTCATGCCAGATCACACAAAAAAGGGGAATAATTTGATATATATTTCATTCATTCATTTACTTTCTTTTCAGTTTAATCCCTTTATTAACCTGGGGTTGCCACAGCAGAATGTACCGGCAACTTATTCAGCATATGTTTTATGCAGCGGATGCCCTTCCAGCTGCAACCCATCTCTGGAAAACATCCATACACACTCATTCGCACACATACACTATGGACAATTTAGCCTACTTAATTCACCTGTACCGCATGTCTTTGTATTGTGGAGGAAACCGGAGCACCCAGAGGAAACCCACACGAACGCAGGGAGAGCATGCAAACTCCACACAGAAACGCCAACTGACCCAGCCGAGGCTCAAACCAGCGACCTTCTTGCTGTGAGGCGACAGCACTACCTACTGCACCGCTGATATATATTTTTTCAAATTAATTAATTTCTCATTTATCTTTTCTTTAAATGTAAAAAAAATATATAATATTCATGTATATTTAATATAAAGTATATTCAAAGTATAAAGATATAGTATAAGGTCCCAATCAAAGTATAAAGATTTGGAAAATATGATAAACACTTTACTGCTGAGCTTGAGACTTTTCTTTTACCATCATCAAGTCTACAGAGTTAAAATAATATTAACTCACTCAAGCTGATGACTGTGAACCAATGACTGATCTGAATTAAAACAAATTTCATATTTCTTTCTTTAAATTATTTCAAATAAAATTTATTTTATAATAACAAATAAAAACTTTGTATATAAATGTAATATCAATAAAATTGTATGTGTTCCTCATGAAATTGCCACTTATTGATAGTACTTAAGGTGAGTTTTAAGAAATTAGGTAAAACTACATTTCCTTTAAAATTAAATGTTAAATTTACTAAATTACATTTAGTAAAATTTAAGTAAATTAGGTGCATCTACAATATTGACATGCAAAATAAGCCATTAAAATGTGCTTTATAAGTGCTAAAAAACAGCCCGTGTGCTAGTACTATGCTTTAGTAATATTATTTAGATAATATTGTAGTATATGGTTAATAGTCAATAGTGAATATGTGTTCCCTAAACTCAAAATCTCTGAATCTTTTAGCTACAAATATCTAATTAATTATCAGACAGAAACACTCACCACAGCAGTCAGATCAATGTTGGCAGTTGGATGTATGTAAACATTTCCTACAAATATAATAAATAAAAATATTAGAAGAGCTGCATGATGAGCAATTTAAATAAATAAATAAATGAATGAATGAATGAATAAATAAATACATAAATAAATAAATAAAGTTTCAAATCTCCACTAAACATTTACCTCTGGTCTTTGGTCCTCCCTCTGTATTAGTAGCTAACCTCTCTGGATGTGTCTTGTGATATTGATTCAGATACAAACGGCTTGCATAAATAGCAGATCTGAAAGTAGAACATAAGAATAACTACAATAATACAGCAAATACAAAATTCAGCAACGTAATCGGAGCATAATTGAGAAAATAATGTCAAGAACTAACCCAGCAGATTTGATCTGGCTCCAGAATCGGTCTGTTTTGTACACGTAAAGCTTGCCCTGGCCTGCCAGAGCAGTGAAGATGTCCTGCTCCAGACGAATCACCTCTGCCCGATGCCAGCCATTGGACTGCTCCTCTCTGTAGAACACAAAATAAAAGTCCCCGTTTCACTCTCTTGTCATGTCCTTTTCTCTAACACAAAAGACAACATAAAATGTCACTGTGATAGACAAACATACAATTAGTAAGGGAAATCTGAACAGGTAGAAATGAATTAAAAGGATGAATAGTGTTAAAAACAAGAAGAAATAGCATTTGCAGAATGTTTTACTTTCAAAATGCATTGCTTGTCATGGGAGTAACTAAGTATTTTTAATTTGTTAGTGTTCTTAAATTAATAGTTTATAATATTAAATACATTTCTGTAAGAATTTTTATATCTTATTCGAGTGTCTTTTGTTGAACACAGGAGATGATATTTTGAGGAATGTTGAACACCAGTAGCCATTGACTTCCGTTGTATTTTTTTTTATTATGTATATAACTGGTTGAGTTTCCAACATGTTTCAAACAATCTTATTTTGTGTCCCAACATAATATAGAAACACAAAAGACATTTTTAATAATGCCAGTAACTGGCAGCCACTGACTTGCACAGTATTATCAATGGCTACTAGTTTCCAACATTCTTCAAAATATATTGTTTTGGGTTCAACAGAATATAGAAAATCATAAAGATCTGGAAACACTTGACAGACAGTAAATGGTAAGTAAATTTAAGATTTTGTAAGTATTACCAACAGTATGTGTACGTTTTTCTGTACGTTACTACAGTACATTAGTACTTTGTCTATACATCTTGTTATTTGTTTATTTTAATGCTTGTTTGTTGTTTGTGAAGCGCTTTGAGTTGCATGCATGTAGGAAAAGTGCTATACAAATAAAATGTATTATTATTATTATTATTATTATTATTATTATTATTATTAAGTACATTAAATTAAGTACTACAAAAGCAGCACATAAACCATTCCTGGAATAATATTCATGACTTATTCAAACCTGAAAAACAAACTACTGTATGTAACCACAACATGCCAATACAAATCTAGTTCAAACATCACACAAGCAGGTTCAATCACTACAAAACCTACATCACACTTGCTCCTCTTGCTACATCATGATCACAAAAGAGCTTCAGCCCATGTTCAAACTTACCCCTCATATGAATATCTGATGATGGAACAGGAAACAGAATGATGGCAGATAAGAAAAATGTGAAGGGGAAAAGCACAAATGAAGAACCAAGAAGGGAAAAAAATATGTATGTATGCATGCACTTCAACCCGAGAACCTGATAGGTTTTGTTCCACTCACAACAGCATTTCCTGCTGGTTCTTCTGGAAAACTGATCCAATGTGCTGGAAAATTTCCGGAGTGAACAGGTAAATTCCACAGTTGATAATGTCGCTCACAAACGTGCCGGGCTTCTCTACATAATGCAAGACCTTGGAGATATGAGAAGAGATTTTTTGATTGTATTTGTTGTTGCTTTAAAGGGATAGTTCACCCAAAAAACGAAAAATCCCATAATCAGTTATTCTCTCTCTACTTGTTACAAACATGTTTAAATTTCCTTTCTCTGTTGAACACAAAAGTCTGAACAATTCTGGAAACTATTCCAAGACTTCATTCGAATGTTTGTTTTACCTACTATGAAAGTCATGGGCTGTTTCTAACATTCTTTAAAATATCTTATTTTGAGTGCAACTGTAAAAAACTCAATGTTTAGAGGGAGAGTAAATTATGAGATAAGTTAAATTTGAGGTAAACTATGACTTTAAGTTGTACAAATTAATTAGAAAAAAAGTAATTTAAAATTAAATCCTTTATTTTACTCAAATAAAATGTCCAAATTACAAATTTACCTCATCTGTTTGTTCATTCTCAACAATACAGCCGTAGTTCAGGGACTGTTTTCTGTTGGCCTAAAACATACAATTTAAATGTATCCATTAGATTTACAAGGGCAACAATATAATAACAAAACAATGACTGATTACCAATTATCAAGTTTAAAACAAGCTATAATTGAAAAATCTGGTTTTATAATTGTCGGCTGGTAGAGATCCAGCAGCTCTTCCATCAGAAAACAAGTTTAGATGCTTAAATACAAAATAAAAGCGCTCCTAACAGTGGTGCCAAGGATAACAAAGCTGTAAGTGTCTCCATGCTCCTTCTGGAATTCCAGCATCTCTGGCAGAGGAAACTCTGAGCACACGTCAGCATTCATGACAAAAAATGCCTCTGGACCACCAGACAAGATCTGATCTCTAAAATGGTAGATTCCTCCTCCGGTTCCCAGTGCAGCGTATTCCTGAAGATATCTGAGGGGGGTTGCAGACAATCAGTGTAATGCTAATTAAAGATGAAGTATAATTTTTTTCAACATCAAAATAAATTCCCTTAACTCAGTTTAATGTTAAATGATACTACAAGTAAATCATTTAAAGATTATATCACCTATAAAAGTGTAAACACTAAGTATCTCTGGCAAATTAGAAACATGGAGAGTGGCCAACTCAAATTTGTCAATCACTTTCCAGTTCAACTAATAGCAAGAGTTAGGGGTGTGATTACAGTGGGAGACAGGTTGAGACTGAGACTGTTTAGCTGGTCTGGGATCATCATGACTGATGCTTTACACGAGAAAAGAAATTCAGATTTGCGGATTTATGCAATGCAAAATTTGAAGGCTTGACAAAATTTGCAGAGACAGAACACAAGCATAAACAATGGCGTTGCTTCTACAAGATGGATAAAATTACTGAAATGTTTTGGTTTTAATTGAGACACCAAACTCACAGTTTCTTCTTAGTGAGTAAGGTTTCAGTGCACATGTTAGCTCTTAATAATCAAGCCCCATTAAAGAATAGTATAAACATAAGGAAGGATAAAAATATTTTTTTATCTATATAACTATGCAACAGGGCATGGTGACTGCAATGCAAATACTTTGTAACTCTAATGGGTAACACTAAAAGCGCAGGAACTATATACTTCACCTTCAAAGGAACTTTTTCAGTTTTTACACAATAAACACAAGTGGAATATAAATATTATACAGAAACGTACCTTATTGATATTTTAAAATCTTGCTGAGCACATGACAAAAATCTATTTAGTTCTTCATTGGGCTGATAAAAGCCAATAAGTAAAATCTCCTTCATATTTGGAAGCTGTTCAAAAAAAAAGAAGACACAAAGGTTACTTGGTACACAAATGCAGAACTTCTCCCGTTAGAAATCAGCTGTATCTATAGTATATAAAAAGTATATATTTATCTCCATACACAAACGTTTAAAAACTTTAAGAATTGCTAATGTTTTAGAAATAATTCTCTTGTGTTGGATTTAATTGATTTGATATCATGTAATATTATTTGCATGCACCTGAATATATTTTAAAATGTTATTTATTCTTGTGATGTTTTCAGCGTCATATCTCCAGTCTTTGGTGTTACACATTCCTTCAAAAATGCTAATTTATCATGTTTCCAAACCAGTTTAAAATGAGCATATATACTTTACCTTAGAGCAGGCCTCAATGTGATGCTGCAGCATTGGCACTCCAGCCACTGGAAACAGAGGTTTGGGCACCTCAAAAGACAGTGGCCGAAAGCGGGTCCCTGTTTAAGCAGCAAGAAATCACAAAATCAAACTAATATATACATAACAATTATTGTTGAACTTGAACACTTGACAAATTGAATTAGTTTCTCTTTTGCATGTCACTTTAGAAAAAAAAAACATGAGCTAGATGAATAATGTAAATGTATTTTAGGGTACATATGATGTCCTCTAACAATTACATTCTCTAACAATTTACTTTAAGCAAATGTACCCAACAAGATTTTAAAATATCAATAAATGTAAGCTTCTTTATTATATACAGTACATCTTGTTAACTACTTAATATGTTACCTTGATAAAGTAAACAAATTAAACTCAGTAGTTATTTTGTTGAAAATACATATTATTTGTATTGTTTTGTGACATTAATGTACATAAAGACATTATAATATTCACACATATACTACACAATAGCATGTTTCTTAAATTTCTCTGGTTATTAACAAGTCATTCTGCACCACTATGGTTAAGTCATTCTGCACCACTATGAAAGAGTCGGACGGGTGTTTACTCACCTTTTTGGGGGCCTCCGATAAGAATGACAGCCTTCAACATGCTTGCTTACTTCTTATAGATGTGTATATGCATAAAGCAAAACCAACAGGCTGTAAAATGCTGCTGAGTTTGTAGCAAACAGATGGTCAAGCAGGAAGTGCGCGAAATCTTTCAGTGAATCGTTTTGATGAATGTATGTTCTTTTATCCTTGACTTCAACGTAACAAAAAAGCACTTTACAGGACCAATTTTTAAGTAATCAACATGACAGCAGAGTAAATCCAAATACCTCACACAGTGGCAGTTCCGGAAGTGCCGGGATAAAGAGTTTCATAATAAAAGACCATAGCCCTTACTGTTCGATAAACTGGTTATTTTTACGTTATTGCACATACACAAATTAGTATCAACTCACTATATTGAAGTGGAAAAGGTTTCGAGTTTATGCTTATTATCTTACATATACATGTCTAATATGACAATAAATAAAAACTAAAGTTTTACCATCACATCTAAAGAAATGTGCAACATCACTCAAAAAAAGTACAAATTTACTGAAGGTTTAGATTTAAATATCTAATATATATATATATATATATATATAGATTTAAATATCCAATTTGCCTATCTAAATTTAGTGTACACATTATAGTATTTAGAATAAGTTAAATACAAAATTAAATAATTTGTTTAATTTAAAGGTAAGTTTAATAATATAAATGACAACAATTTAACAACATGATCAGATATTCACACAGTTCTCAGATATATGTTAATGCTAACAAATACATGCAAGTAAGCAAAATTGCATTTATATTTTTAAGGTTTGAGTGTTTGTTTTTCTTTTGTTTATTTGTTTGTTTGTTTGTGATTTAATTAATTTGCCTTTTATAAATTATTGTGCCTTTTATAAATGTGTGTATCGTAGTGTTTTGAAACTGTGTCTAGACTGAAATCTGTGAAGCAGAAATGCAGGCCTGGACAAAAATAAATTAGCATAGCTGCTGCATGTGCACAGCCGTGTCTTATCCATCATTCAAGACCTCCAGCTCTTTCCTATTGTAATCTTTGTGAAGTTTTAAAAACAAATTTCGAGAGGAACACGTGATATGATTGACCGCAGCTGATCTCTCATCTACAATCATTAATTAGCTAGCAAATCACCACGGGGAGCTCTCGAGAACCACCTGATCTCGTTACTCCCCTTATATGCTCCATAGACCAGGCGGAAGCCCTGGGCTCAACTATCTCCGAGCTCAGGGTTCTCTCCCGGGACAGCATGCCAAACCAGCTAACATTTGTCAAACAATATCTAAGTGCGAACTCTTGAAACATACATTTCAGTTTTTATTAATTTTAGTAACACAAATAAACAACAACTACAGTGCGGTTATCAAAAGCGTTATACTTAGCTAATGATGTGCAAATAAATGTCCACTATTGTGTCCATGCGAATGGATAGAAAAGGGTTCAGACTCGCCTTACAGGCAGTGCTAAATTTATAAAGATGGACAGATGTTACACTCATACATTTTTATAATACAACCCATGGCTGTACTGGAAGCTCAATACCCAATTTTGCACCAGAATTTACATGAACAACCCAGACAATACTGTATTGGTTTAAAGACAAAGAATATCAGGTATTACATTTACAATTAAACCTGTGAATCAGACTATTTTATAACACATTTGAACATTGTATTTTAACATTTATAACAATAGTTTATGAGGCGACAGTGGCTCAGTGGTTAGCACTGTTGCCTCACAGCAAGAAGGTCGCTGGTTTAAGTCCCGGCTGGGTCAGTTGGCATTTCTTTGTGGAGTTTGCATGAAACCCCCCAGGGTTTCCTCCTAGTGCTTCGGTTTCCCCCACAGTCCAAAGACATGCGCTATAGGTAAATTGAATAAGCTAAATTGGCCGTAGTGTGTGTTTGTGTGAATGAGTACGGTATGTGTTTTTTAGTACAGGGTTGCATTTGGAAGGGCATCCGCTGTGTGAAACATATGCTGGATAAGTTGGTGGTTCATTCCGCTGTGGCAACCCCTGATGAATAAAGGGACTAGGCCGAAGAAAAATGAATGAATGAACAATAGTTTAGAACATTATATAGACATTTGTTAAGTAAGCTTGCTGAACAGTGCACACCTGACAGATAGTAAAATGTTTTGAGTACAAACGTAGATAAAAAGAAGTAAAAACTTTGTAAAATCAACAAAAAACTATTTAATTTTAAATAAATACATTGAACCACATGTGTTTCTTCAGTCCAAATTTTATAAACTTAAATTTTATTTTATTATAACTATTTACTTTTTGTAAAAGTAGTCGTTAAATCTATTTAAAACCGTATCATAAAATAAATAAACAATCAAGTCTGATTAAAAACAAACTGTCTGGATTCAAAGTTAGTTGTCTTAGCGCCGTTTGTAGACTGGTTTTACAACAGAATAATAATTTATAATGATTATTACATCTTACACTTAAGGTCATCCTGAAACGTTTAGAAAAGTTTATATGGTCCGGTGCCGATGACCCCGCCATATCTATCTTTTCAAGCCAATGAAAATAAGTTAAATCACTTCCTAAACGAAAATGGGTCACATAATCCGGTACCTAAGATGACTAGACTAGTTCTGAAAACAGATATTGAGCGCAGCCCAGTGAGAACTGGAGCTGGAAACTGGAGACGGACTCCTAGTAGCGTTGCTTAGCTCCAGCCAATCAGAGCGCTCCAATACGCACCTCGCGCCCTCACTGCATCAGCCGCTGCGTCACTGACGTACAGCAGAAAGAGTTCAGTCTGCGAGCGCTCGGTTCATTAGTGCTGTTGTGAACGTGGTAAGAAAATATATATATATATATATATATATATATATATATATATATTTATAATTATGATGATGCCACACTAACAAAACAGCTAAGAACAGATTACTTTTGTTGTACTTTTGTCGTAGAAACTTAACTAACGTGAAAAAAGTGGTGTATTTACGTTATATAACTTTGCTGTCTTAACTGCTTTTGAACATTTTATTATTCCATAACGCATGTGTGAAATTGTGGAAATTTAAGACATTTATTAGTATTAATCAGGCAAATAGGGTAAAAAAAAGTAGTTTTTACTATTTATTTCTTTAGCTTAGCTACTGTTTACAAGAACTGAGAAACTGTGATTTTACAATAGTACAAGAATACAAGATAAGTTTTAAAATGTCACGTTAAAAAATGCAAATGTGACATTATTTAATTCAATGTGCTTATACGACTCCAGGTTAAAAATCTAACAATGGATGAAGTCACGTTAACTGTTTTGACATCTTAGATTTAAAGCTTTTTAAAGAGGTGATTTTAGAAATCTTATTAATCACTCCATAGTAATCCAGAAAATCCTGTAAACAGGCAGAAAAACAAACATTTTGTAAAATGCATGGTTTGTGATATAAAAAAGGTTGTATATAATCAAGCAAACAATGTAAGATAATGCTTCTCTAAAAAAACTGTACACAAACAGATGCAAATATGTATGATCTCATACAGAGAAAAAAAAAACACATTTTAAGAAAATATGTATTACGATTAAATCTACAGACACAAAGTGATATGACAAAAGTCACGCTTAAGAGGGTATTTTGGATGTTTTGAAAACAACAAAAAGCCCAAAATCTCAAAACTGGCATATGCATGAAAACGTTTTCACTTGCAGTTTCTTATCTTAATATGTTATTGTAATGACGTGTAAATGTAATAACGTGGCTTTGGTTTCAGGGGCATCAAAATGTCAAAATCAGATCCGCCTCCAAGTTATGAGGAGTCAAGAGAGCAGTCTTATGGCCCACAGCAGCATGGAACCTATCCATACCCTCCCTACGGATTTCCAGCTCAGCCAGGGGTTTACACAGGCTCGGGACAGGCTGCCATTCACCCACAGCCAGGACTCTGGCAGGGGCCTGGATATCCCTCTACAGCAATGCCATCTATGATGCCGTCCTTTATAGCACCAGGAATATTTTCCTCCAACCTAAGTGAGAAACTAGTATTTTTTGTGCGATTTCCATAGCATCATCTGTTACTTGCTAACTCCATATATACTTGCTTTGTTTATATAATTCAGTTTATTTTTCAGCAGTGTTCTGCACAGTGCAACTTACCTTTATACTTTTTTTTTACCATGTTTTGAAATAATAGTCTGCTTTATGAATAAAATAGTAAAAAATTTAAAAAATAGTAAAAAAGATTTATTAGCCCCCTGAATTAATAGCTACCTTGTTTATTTTTTCCCCAATTTCTGTTTAACTGAGAGATTTTTTAAACACATTTCTAAACATAATAGTTTTAATAACTCATCTCTAATAACTGATTTATTTTATCTTTACCATGATGACAGTAAATAATATTGTACTAGATATTTTTCAAGATGCTTCTATACAGCTTAAAGTGACGTTTAAAGGCTTAACTAGGTTCATTAGGTTAACTAGGCAGGTTAGGGTAATTAGGCAAGTTATTGTTTAACAATGGTTTGTTCTGTAGAATATCAAAACAAATATTAGCTTAAATGGGCTAATAATTTTGACCTTAAAATGTTTTTTAAAAAATTTAAAACTGCTTTTATTCTAGTCGAAATAAAACAAATAAGACTTTCTCCAGAAGAAAAAATATTATCAGACATGCTGTGAAAATTTCCTTGCTCTGTTAAACATCTTTTGGGAAATATTTAAAAAAAGAAGAAAAAAATCAAAGGGGGTTTAATAATTCTGATTTCAACTGTAAATGATGTATCTGAAATACAGATGTAAACAATATTTTAAACATTTGCTTAGTTTCTCAGGATTTACTGAATTTAGGTGTGGGTTTGAGTAAAATTCAAATATTTTAGTACACTATAAAATTGAGTAACATTTCATTATAAATTATAAATAGAAATGTTATTATATTATATTATATTATATTTCCATAAAATTTAACTGATCAGAGTAACACATCTTTTGTGAATACAAATCAGGTTTATTTCACCAATTGTGGATTTATTAACTTTTCTGAACATTTTCTAAAAATGAATATAATTTATTTAGTCTCTTTGTTATTATTTTCATACAAATAGAATACAAAAGTGTTTTAAATTCAGTTTTTTTATTTTAAAGATGGAAGAAATATCATCAGTATTTTACAGAATAAAAAAGTTACATTTTATTCTAACACATCACTATAAATCCAGAGAGTTTTCAAGTGATCTTTTAATGTATTTCCATTACTATGCATTTAAACTGTTCCTTAAGTGTCAAATACTTTTGTTGTAGCCACCAGTGCTGGAAAGTGTATTGAAAAAATCATACTCAATTAAAAATACAATTACTTGCCCAGAAATGTGGTACAAGTAGAGTAAAAGTATCTGTTGTTAATCTTACTCAATATATGAGTAAAAAGTAGACCTTTCAAAAGTACTCAAGAGTAGTGAGTAGTATTACACTGTAAAAAGCTGATGTGTTTACATGTAATATGTGCATGCGTGTAAACGGAACATTCTGTAGTGCATTTAGTTATTGGCCATGATGCAGTCAGCATCCATCATACAGTCAACATCCATCTTCTCATAAGTGACATGCAGTCTATTAAAAGTCTCTCGGTCATTGAGTGTAACAATTTTGGACAACTTCTTGGACACTTTTAATGCTTCCAAACAGTTTGTTACATTTATAAACTGCCCATGTCTTGAGGTTGTTCAGTATGATGCGATTTACCTTCTCTGTGTGAATTGATTGGGCAGGAATCACAGGACCGATTTTAGACAGGAAAACATATTAAAAGAAAATAGTGGAGTAAAAGTATACCGATACTGCAGTAAAAATGTTCTCAAGGGAAAGTAAAAGTATACATTTTTAAACCTACTTAGTAAATAGCAATTTCTGAGAAAAACTACTCAATTACAGTTATAGTATTTGTAATTTGTTACTTTACACCACTGGTAGCCACATGTACTGATGTTTACAATCAAATATGATGTATTTTTATTTCTTTTTTTTTTGTAGGAGATGCAGAGGACGTTTCATCAACTGGTGTATGGGAGAGTATGAGTGTTCGACATGCCTTCATTAGAAAGGTATTAAAACTATTGTTTAAAGAAGAAGCACTACAGAACATACAGCATATAAGAATCCAATGTAACAATAAAATGCAAACAAATTGGTTTGTATGGATTTTTGTTCCAGGTTTATCTTATTTTAGCCGCCCAGCTGTTTATCACTTCTTCAATCATTGCAGTGTTTGCGTTTGTGTAAGTACAGTAAATCCATTACAGAACTTTTAGTGAATGGAATTGAATACATTATGCTTACTAATCCAATGCGATGGATGTGCTTGCAAACATTCTGTATCTTACAGTGAGCCTGTACGCCTGTTTGTCATCCAAAATCCTGCCCTTTACTGGGCATCATTGTGAGTTACTTTGCCATCTAAATACATCACAAAAATAACATCATTATACAGTTGAAGTCAGAATTATTAGCCCCCGAATTATTAGCCACCCCGTTTATTTTTTCCCCAATTTCTGTTCAACAGAGATTTTTTTCAACACATTTCTAAACATAATAGCTTTAATAACTCATTTCTAATAACTGATTTATTTTATCTTTGCCATGATGACAGTAAATAATATTTGACTAGATATTTTTCAAGACACTTCTATATAGCTTAAAGTGACATTTAAAGGCTTAACTAGGTTAATTAGGTTAACTAGGCAGGTTAGGGTAATTAGGCAAGTTATTGTATAACAATGGTTTGTTCTGTAGACTATCGAAAAAAATATACAGCTTAAAGGGGCTAATAATTTTGTCCTTAAAATGGGCTTTAAAAAATTAAAAACTGCTTTTATTCTAGCCAAAAAAAAAACTAATAAAACTTTCTCCAGAAGAAAAAATATTATCAGACATACTGTGAAAATTTCCCCTTGCTCTGTTAAACATCATTTGGGAAATGTTTAAAAAAGGAAAAAAATAATAAAAGGGGGGCTAATAATTCTGACTTCAACTGTATACTGCACTACATATTACACTAAAAAGTTTGGGGTTAGTAAGAAATGTCAGTGTTTTTGAAATCTTTTAAGCTCATCAGGCCATTTATTTGTTTGAAAAAAACTGTAAAAAGTAATAGTGTGAAACATTACGATAATTTAAATGATTTGTTTTATGTTTTACAATTTTTTTAAATGCATGTATTGCTGTAATGGCAAATCTGACTTTCCATCATCATTATTGCAGTCACTGGTCACATGATGTAAACTATTCTAAAAATGTGCATTCACATATAATAATAATTATAATTATTAATATAATAATAATAATTTTATTAACTTAATTTTATTCATCAGCATCATTACTATAGCCTTCAGTGTTATATAATTCATTTCAATATGTTGAGTTGCTGAACAAATAATGATCAAATAAAATTATAATAATATATAAGAATGCATTTATTATAAAGTCTGAATATCATGTAGTCTTTTGTAAAATTATAAATACCTTTACCGTAACTTTTTATCAGTTTGTTGACTTCTTATTAATGCATCCTAAGTATTAACTTTTAAAGGAAAAAAGTAAATTAATAAAAAAATACTAACCCCAAACTTTTATACAGCGTATAATAAAGTAACAGTGAAAAATATTCCACAGCCCGATTTATCTGGTTACTTACCTGATGCTGGTTTGCTGTGAAGGACCAAGGTGAGTTCATCATTATTTAAACTCTATTTACTGTACATTAGTTGTAGCAGAGCATCTGTTTTTATAAGGCCTCTGTCTGTGCTTTTAGGAGACGACATCCATGGAATCTCATTCTCCTATTCATTTTTGTAAGTGTAAAATTCATTGAACTATTCTTTCCCATACAGTATTGCATTTTAAGTTAACAAATCTCTTTTCTGTCCTCTGCAGACCCTTTCATTATCTTACATGACGGGAACAATATCAAGGTTTGATTAGAATTGCATTAGTTTCACACACTTCATGTGGTTGGTTTCAATTTTCACATATTATTTATCTTTTCTTTTTGACAGTTATTTTGACACCAAAGCAGTGTTTATGGCCCTGGGGATCACAGCGATAGTGTGTGTGATCGTCACAGTTTTCTCTTTTCAGACAAAGGTAAGACCTGCTGCGGCTGAACGCACGCCTCTGGTCCACCACTGAATGCCACTTTGTTGCTTGTGTAAAATAACCCCATTGTATTTGATTACAATGATGGCCTGTCTCTTTTTAAACATTCATGGCTTTCTGGTCAATGTCTCATGCTTCCTTGAGACAACTTTTTTTGTATGTTTGTCTTGCTTTTTGGTGGATCAATTTAATTTTCTGCACAGTGGATTTTTTTTCTATTAAATCTATTTTTATGTTCATTTTCTATTTCTAATGCTACAGTTTGGTTATAGTTATTATAT
>CAIGQZ010032266.1:8605440-8624425 GCA_903798205.1 Danio tinwini | reverse complement strand
TGTGTGTGTGTGTGTGTGTGTGTGTGTGTGTGTGTGTGTGTGTGTGTATATGTTGTCACCATATTCATTGAAAATCAAAACCAGCTCTTGTGAGAAACAAGTAGGCCAACACTTTAGTACTCGAAAATGTGTGGGAAGGAATGTAATGTTTTAAAATATCCAAGGGCATGTTAAATATGCACTGGAATGAAATGTATTATAGTTTAAGAACATTATATGTAACTATTGGACCTGTTAATTTGTCAGTATCCCTCTGGTGAGACGCTGATGCTTCCTAGATTAGATAAAATTCTTATAAAATAACAAGTTTGATAAATTTGACTTTCTGTTGTCTTTGAAACGATACTTTAAATGCTTTTATGAAGTCCCTCTGCCTCGTGTTTCTTTACATTTACTGTAGAAGTACTCTAGAACAGTGGTTCTCAAAATTTTTTCATCAAGTACCACCTCATAAAAAAATGGTCTCTAAGTATCACCATAATAAGCAGTATTGAAATACAGTAGCGTAGTAGGCCCAGTAAAGCAGCTACAGCTCTGCACTGTTCAAAAACGTGGCAGATTAATTCCTATTATTAAGAAAATTATTGTCAGCCGCTTTAAACATTATAAATAGTCTGAACATTAACTCTGTACTGTGCTTATATGTAAAAACAAACAAACATAAAAACAAAAAACATCAACATTTTAATTAAAATGTGCTTTTAGAAGGTAAACATAGTAGGTAACTGTTCTTAAAAAGTAAAAAGAAAAACTCCTATACTTCTCAGAAATACCTCAGAAATATAGACTATATGACATCATATTCAAATTTAAATAATTTTTGATAAATTTTGAAATATATGCAGCATGTACATGACATATTTGATTCCTCCGCGTACCACTAGAAGGAAGCCTGCGTACCACAGTGGTACATGTACCACAGTTTGAGAAACACTGCTCTATACTGTTTTGTTGTTAGTTTTTTTCCAACTTTGGTAAAAATACATTTTGTTGGAAATGTCTGACAGTCAAAATTCCATACACGTTTTGTGACAGAAGTGATGTGAGAGAAAAATCGACAGGAAATTGTCATTGATTATAGCGAACAAATAAATAAATAAAATGGCTGTTTTTGGTAAAGTGCCCAAACAAAATCTCCTAGATTCTTACCGTATTTTCTGTATATAATATTGGTAACACTTTACAATAAGGTTCATTAGTTAATGCATTTACTAACAAACTAATCATCAACAACCCTTGTACAGCATTTATTAATCATAATTCAACATTCACTAATGGATTATAACATCCCCAAGCTCATGCTTGTTAACATTAGGTAATGCACCGTAAATTAACATAAACAATGGACAACTGTATATTTTTTAACTAACGTTAACTAACATGAACAAATGCTGTAGTAAATGTATTGTTCATTGTTTGTTCATGTTAGTAAATGCATTAACTAACATTAAAGGGCACCTATGGTGAAAAATCTACTTTTCAAGCTGTTTGGACAGACATATGTGTAGGTATAGTGTATAGACCGTCATATTGGGGTGATATAAACACACCCAGTCCTTTTTTTTTCAATTTAGCAACATAAAAACGGTGGACCAATTGGAGCCATTTTGAGACCGACCGCAACTTGACATAGGAGTGTGGTCCCCCCGCCCACCAATATTGATTGACAGCCGCGTATTAACATGTCTTTGTAGTAACGTTTGTAATCATATCCAAAAGACAGGACGTGCGCAAATCAACCCTAAATAAAAGGTCTGTTCAGTTTAGGATCATTAATCATCATCAAATGTGGCCAAGAGTGAGTTTGACAAGTTTAAAATGTTTTAAAACAGTCCATGTGTGTAATGAATTACAGCGATTTACTTCAGCTTTACTTCATCACCACAGCCGCGTGTCAGAACAATAATAAAAGACGCTTCAATCCCGGTTTGTGGACGTTAAATCAGGTTTCTTTTGTACATTAACGTAACAGATATCCATACAGCAGTGGAGATTAAGCTGTATCCTGTCACATTTGCGTGCAAAGACAGTGCAAAGCTAAACATGTGCACTGTATGTATGTGCGTGTGTGTGTGTGCGTGAACTTTGTAACGACATCGTGTGTGACTCATCCTGCAGCTCCACACAACAAATGCACCAAATAATCATTGATTAAGCTTTTACTGTAGTTTTTCCTCACAAACGTTACGTGAGATCTGCTTCCTTTATGTCTGTGTCAGTTGTCTGAGGCAGCCGTGAGCGGAGACTGAGGCACGCGCGGCAGGCACGGTGGGCGGGGAGGACAAGCCTTAAAGGCGCAGTACACAAAAACAGCAAAAATCTATTGAGAGCTATAAAACACCATCTAGTGAAAGCTATAATAAATAATCTGATGGGTGTTTTGAGCTGAAACTTTACAGACACATTCTGGGGACACAAAAGACTTATATTAAATCTGGAAAAAAGGGGTAACCTAGGTGCCATTTAACTAATGAACCTTATTGTAAAGTGTGACCATAATATTTTAAGAGCAAATTTGAAATTTAACTTGATTAATTTTTAACAAGTAATTTCTAACATTTATTTATACAAGACAGTTCAGTTCAGTCTTTAAAAGGAGATCAAAGCACTTCTGAAATACTAGTTTAGTGAAATTTGACATCTTAATTCTAAAGGGGTTCTTTTTTTAACACTTATTATATATACAGTATTTAACACAAACATGGCCTTTTATTTTAATATATATTATCTGCAATGTTTCTAAATACATACATTTTGCACATTTAATGTATATTTTACATTCAGTTCAATTCAATTAAGTCAATACTCATTGCTTGCTTGTGCTCTTGTAGTTTCTGGCTTACCACACTCAGCTGCTGATTGGAAACCGAGCGAACAGCATCAGTCCCGAGGAATATGTCTTCGGAGCTCTTTCCCTCTACGTTGATATCGTCCAGATCTTCATCTTCCTACTTCACATCACAGGGGGCTCCGAGTAAAATAGAGACTGAGCTTTCTTTGAAATTATCTTCACTTCTTCAATCACACGAATCTCAGATATCGCCTTCAACACTACTAACGTATTTTACAATTATGTTATTTTGTGTTGCTTGATACGTTTCTCTTATCGATTGTCACTTCATTGATAATAAGCACTTTATTTTTGTAACTGTATACATTTGCCATTATCCAATACATTTGCACTGTGAAAACTCTACTGCAGAATTGTGTGTGTACTAAAACAGCTACACTGTGATTTCATTAATATTATTTAGCTTGTAACTTGAAGGTAAATAAAATGACAAACTGTTCGCCAATGTATTTTACAAAGTGCTCATGATTTGATAAATGTTTCAGGTAAACAGTGTGCACATTTTCAGCACATTTATGAATGCAGTCAAACTTACAGAAGAAAAACACTCCGACAAATCACATTGTTAATTTATTGTGCATGTGCTGTTTAAATTATTTGTTATAATTCTCAAAAAGGAACATATGTCAGTAGAAAAAACCTACATGTAAAGTGTGATTTTAATAACGCTTGATCTGAATGCTACCAGTTAAACATTGATTCCCTTCAATGGCTTTAAGGGATAGTTCAACCAAAAATTGAAAACATTTATTCTCCCTCATGTGTTTTTAAACGTTTATGAGTGTTTTTATTCTGTTGAACACAAAAGAAGATATTTTGAAGAATGCTAGTGGCTGGCACCTATCGACTTCCATATACTGTAAGAAACAAAAAAAATGACTGTAGCATACTTCAAAATATCTTCTTTCCTGTTCAACAGAAGACAATCATAAATGTTTAAAAACACATGAGAGAATAAATGATGACAGAATTTTACATTTTGGGTGACCTATCACCTTTAAGCTTAAGTACATTAGTTCAATCTAACGTCCTGCTGTGTCTGCTGATAAGTGTTAAAAAAACTGGCTTAATTTTTGTGGGTTAAACATCATGGCACTTCCAGATCCCTGATGGCTGGTGTCCTAGAGGTTCTACTGTTTGAGGCGGGATGCATACGCGAGGCCAACCGGCTGCTTTATTACTGCCTTATGGAGTGAGGCGTTTGGGGTCACGAGGGAACATGGAGGTCTGGCGTACGTTGTGTAGGCCGAGATAAAGCATGGTGACTCTCTCAAGACCTACGAGATAAAAAAGAAGACATACAAGAGGTCAGTTTTATATTGAAAATATTCCACGTTTAATCACTTAAAATGGCTCCTTTGGCAAGTTTTGAAAATGGTTGGTCTGGATTTGAGGAGATTTGTGATGTCACACAGCCAATTATATTTGCATATGAGCTTTAGAGCAAGACATCAGCAAATAATTGTTTTACTGAACAATAAGCCTCGTCTACTGGTATTAACCTATAATAATGTAAAGTTAAAAAAATAAGTCATTGTAATCATTGACAGGGTCGGCATTGGATACAGTTTACAAAAATCATTTCAGTTTCTGATGTACTGTAAACGTTTGAGCTACTGCCGACAACAAGACAACTGGCAGAATAAAAACTTACATTTTTTTGCAGTTTGAACAGTTCATTTTTTGTTACGTTAAAAATTACAGAAGATCTGCCACAAACAAGTTGGTGGTTTATTTTTAATGGCATCCCATTGGATAGGGCCCGGAACCAGCTTTGATATTGCAAGTTACATTCCAAGTGTGCCAGAAACAAAATGTTTTAAATACAAAGTAAATGTGTGATCAACTGTTTAGTTATCATCAGTCACTCACTAAATATTGTTAAAAATGCATGTTTTTTTCCCTGTGTTAAGCCGGTATGGAGAATGAAGTAGTGGAGAAATCACACATTAGTTTTACAAACTAATTCCGAGAGAAGCTCTTGATATGATTAATCACGGCTGGTCTCTTATCTGTAATCAGCAATAATCCAATCAGATTGATTCAAGCCTACAATAAATAGACAGATTTTTGAAGAATTCCCCCTTCCACCCCATCTCTTCCTTTTTCTCCCTTTACCAGGGGGAGCTCTCAAGACCTACCTGATATTGGACCCCCTTATATGCTACATGACCAAGCAGGAGCCCTGGGCTCATTTATCTACGAGCTCAGGGTACTCTCCTAAGACAGCATGCTAAACTTGCTAATAGCGTCAAGCATATCTAAGTGTGAACTCTTGTAATATAGTATTTTCTTTGAATGCATGTAATAATGTTTACAATAATTGCAACAAAAAGGCCTAGCTCATGTGGTGGGAGTTTGTGTACACACACAGAGTTTATAGCGCAACATTGATTATTATATACAGTTAAAATCAAAATTATTAGCCCCCCTTTAATTTTTTTTTATATTTCCCAAATGATGTTTAACAGAGCAAGGAAATTTTCACAGTATGTCTGATAATATTTTTTTCTTCTGGAGAAAGTCTTATTTGTTTGATTTCGGCTAGAATAAAAGTAGGTTTAAATTTTTTTAAAAACATTTTAGGGTCAAAATGATTAGCCTCTTTAAGCTATATTTTTTGATAGTCTACAGAACAAACCATCGTTATACAACACCTTGCCTAATTACCCTAACCTGCCTAGTTAAACTAATTAACCTAGTTAAGCCTTTAAATGTCACTTAGAGCTGTATAGAAATGTCTAGAAAGTTATCTAGTAAAATATGTTTTACTGTCATCATGGCAAAGATAAAATAAATCAGTTATTAGAAATGAGTTATTAAAACTATTGTTTAGAAATGTGCTAAAAAAATCTTCTCTCCGTTAAACAAAAGTTGTGGAAAAAATAAACAGTGGGGGCTAATAATTCAAGGGGGCTAATAATTCTGACTTCAACTGTGTACTCGGTCTGATATTTTAAAAACAGAATATATATATATGATTTAACAGCACTGGTTTCTGGTTGTTTATTTATATACTAAACAGTCTGCATAATAAAAAAAATGGCAAAAAGGACACTTTTATTTTTTCCTTTTAATTATGTTATATATAACAATAAAAAATGTAAGGTAAGCGATTTTTAAAAATTGCTGTTTTTTGACTATATCAAGAGTTTCCCATCTATATACTGTAACTATTTTAAATAGCAGATTAAAACATTGAAATATGTTTTGTGTTGTAGGCTAAAATAAAACAATAAAAGCAATAAGCTAAAATATTTTTTCATTTCAATTTAAGCAGTAATTGATGTTATCAAGTGCAACTGTCTTGGTTTAACAAAGCTATAACGGATAAAACCATAACCATGACAATCGTACTTAAAGTTATCGATAAATAAACTGCGTCAATAGTGTTGGTATATAATCAGACACTTGCACTCAACATTATATGAAAATTAAGCTCAAGTCATCTAGACTCAAAGTAAATGATGATAATCTGTCAACAGGAAGGCTGTATATGATTTTTTGGTGAACCATCCTTTTTATAATTTTACAACCTTGCATTAATAAAGAAAAACAGTTTTATGCATTTAAAATTATATGCATAGCTTTTAAAGCTAAATTGGTTTCAAACTCATGTGCAAATGCAAATATGTTTATATATGGTAAATATTTTCTCAAATAAAGTACATAAATTCTTACATTTTACCTTTAACAATGCTGAGAACAAGCATGCTGCTCAATATTTCAAAACCAATTTGCTTTTTACGATTCTCTGATTAAAACATTTATTTAAAAATACTACTCTATTGAAACCATTTCAAAAAGAAAATTAATTACAAGACTATAAATAAAAATAATAGTAAATAAAAAAAATAAAAAATTATATGTTACCTATGCCACCACCAGCATGAGGAGGAGCCCCATAGCGGAACGAGTCAATGTAGGCCTTGATCTTCTCCAGGTCTGTAAAACAAAGCCAAAAACACATCATCTACCACAAAACCATTAGTATGTACCACAAAGATGAAGTAATCTACTACGGTCACTCAGCATTTCCATGTGTTAAATATTCTTGTCTAGTGGAGCATCATCATCTGCTGTTGCTGTGTTTACCGATGTTGTGGTGCGTTGCTCTTTCAGTGAGCAGCTGAGCATCGTGGATTCTCTGAGCTCCAGACAGGATCTCCTCTCCTCTCATGAACATGTCGTAAGAGTTGGAGTATTTCTGTAGGAACAACATGTGGGGATTGTTATCGAACATATAGATTCAGAATAACAAACTATGTATTTATATTCATCAGGTCTGTAATCACATACCGGACTGTTGGGGTCAGGCATGGTGTAGAACGGCCTCACAGCTAGTGGATATTTGTCCAGCACATAGAAGTCAGTGTCATACTAAAATTAACATGAGGGGAGGCATTATTATTATTATTATTATTATTATTATTATTATTATTATGGTCCATTTTACATCTGTTTAGAGAATTCCACCAAGATAGGAAAGATTTACTAGCAAAAAAAAACAAAAAAAACAATGATCCATAAGTTAAGCATTAGAATGGTTTGGTTTTAGTTATTTTTATAAATTATCTGGATATGCGTTTTCACTTTTATTTCAAGACAAATCAACAATATATCCAATACAATTATTCTGATATTGAACCATTTGGGGTCAGTATTAAATACATATATTAAATAAAAAATATTCCAAAAAGATGCATAATATTTTGCATAGAATGAAAGATGCATAATACATGCATATAATTTATAAACTTATACTGAGTTATCAAACTTGCAAAAACTCTATTTTAAACAAATGCTGTTCTTTTAAAACTACTATTTATTGAAAAAATATTTTTGTTTTTTATATAAATGTTTTCACAAATTATTAGCCAATAATAATGGTTTTAAATATAAAAAATAAATCAATAATAATAGCAATATTAATTTATTATTAATATAATAACTTGGATTACAATAACATTTCATAATGCTAATACTTCTACTGTATGTTTTAATATTTAATAAAAAATAAGTAGTGTTTTTTTTGTATAATTTACACTTCATTACATTTTGTACCGTATTACTGATCAATTAAATGCTGCATCGACAACTGCTCAAAAACATAGTGAAAATTATTATTAAAAAATACTTACTTTAAAACCCTTAGGTTTACTTTAAAAGCTTAAAAAGTACTAACAACAAACACTTTAATAATCTTAAGTTCATCTTAACAGCTGTATTTACCAATGAGCTGCTAAAATCAAGGATCTGTTTAACAAACAATAACTGTATTTTTATTTACACTACCAGTCAAAAGTTTGGGGTCAGCAGGATTTTTAAATGTTTTAAAATAAGCTTCTCCTGCTCACCAAAGGCAGCATTTATTTAATCAAAAATACAGTACAAATTGTAAAATTGTGAAAAATTGCACTATAAAAGAACTGTTCAAAAGTAGTTCATCATTTAATTTATTAATTTATTCTAGTGATTTTAAAGAAGAATTTTCAGCTTCATTACTTCAGTCTTTAGTTAAATGATCCTTCAGAAATCACTCTAATATTAATCATTACTATAGTTATTATTATTATTATCATTATTATTAATGGTAATAGTAATAAAAGCAATAATGACTGGAGTAATCATTTCAGTTGAAACTACATACAATAAGTAATAAATAAATATTTATAAGTATTTAACAATTTAACTTTTTTTTTACATTTAATAAATGAAGCCTTGATAAACAGAATAATTTTCTTATTAAATAACATGAAAAAAAAAAAAAAAAAAAACGACCCCAAACTTTTGACCGGTTGTGTACTAACATTAAAATGGTTAATAAGAATAGCTTATTACTCATATTTATTTGATGTTACTCATACTGTATGCATTATCTACTGTTATTCTACTACAGGAAAACTTCTCTCTGATTGGTAAACCATGTCATCCAGCAGTTATGCTATCCCCCAATCACAACTTTTAAGGCGATGAAAATAAAACATGACATTATCCAATGAGATGCTCTTTACCTTCTCCTTGACAAGACGACCAAGCAGCTTTTCATTGGGTGTGCTAAAGAAGAAGAACAGTTATGTTGATTACAGATCTGTGAGATAGGAAGTGTGAGTATGTGTAAACCGTTTGAGAGACTGACCTGAGATCCTCTTCATCTCCCATCTCCACACCAGCGGCTCTCAGCATGGCCAACCCTTCCTTGTACTCCAGCCTCAGCGTGGGCTCCAGGAACTTGAACGGCTCGCTGGGATACTGCTTATTCACCGTCTGGATCTCAGTCTGGAAGCTGGAGACCGTTCACAACACAAAGAGAGCATAAGAGAGAAAGAACTTGGCAGAACACATTCACAAATAATGATTCTAAAGCTAAAGTGTTCATCTTTCAAACTATTTTATGATTAGAAATTAGTAACGTTACTTATCAGTGTGGTTAGTGAATGCTGGATAAAACTATTTATGCATTTCATGAATAAGTTTTCTATTTTATATGTAACATTTACCACATGGTTAAAAACTTGCAATATACATCCAAGGAAATAAAGAGAGAGATTTTTTTCTGGATTTTCTATAAGTTAAGATTTTTTTATTAGTTATTGGTTTGTTAAACAAAAAATTACTTTTGCTGCTTGTTCAAACCACTTATTTAAAATGTGTTGAAACCACTAATTGTAGGTTTTTTGGGGACAGTTTAATTGTTTTATGTTCAATCCACCTAAATTTGTAAAAGTGATTAAATTAACTTAATTTGTTTTGGGGCAACAAGGAATTGTGTAGAACCCAGCATTTGTTACAATGTACATAGTTTATATTTGTTTTATTCTACAAAGCTCTGAGAGCATTTCTTCCATATTCAAATAATAAAAAAAAAATAATGTAAAGCCTTTTACCCCCTAGAAAATAAAAATTTAAAAAATATTACAAATCTATTACTTATCAGTGTTTGTTAGTGAATGCTGGATACAAATGTATGTATTCCATGTTTAAGTTTTTTTGTTTTTTTTATATATGTAACATTTACCACATGGTTAAAGACTTGCAATATACAGCCTTGAAAAGAGAGAGACCATTTTTTGGATTTTCTATAGGTTAAGTTTTAGCTATTTATTTATTTTTTATTAGTTAATGATTTTGTACACTAAAATAATACTTTTGCTGTTAGTTCAAACTACTTATTTAAAATGAGTTGAAACCACAATTTGTAGGTTTTTTGGGGACAACTTAATTGTCTTATGTTCGTTCCACTTAAATTTGTACAAATGATTAAGTTAACTTGTTTTGTTTTGATTTGTTTTGGGGCAACATGAAGGAATTGTGTGGAACCCTGGAGTTTTTTTACAGTGTAAAGGGCATCACACACCGGATGCGCCAAAACACGGCACGCGCATGACAGTTGGAAATATCGCACACCAGATGCGCACATTCCCATGTTATTTAAAATGAAACTGTTCAGATGGTGCGGCAGAAATATGAACAGTGTCCTGAGTCATAGCGGACAGCTGCCGATTTGCCTACACTGATAAAAATCTATGTTTGGAATTCTAAAATGCATGCCGCAGCACATCGCTAAGTGGCGCATCCAGTGTGCGACCCCCTTTAGATGTTAATATTTGTTTTATACTTTAAAGATCTCACTGAATTTCTACCAAATTCAAATAATAATAAACAATTTAAAGCATTTTTACCCCCTGGTAAGTAGCAATTTAAAAATATTACATAATATTACAAAAATATATCAATAATAATAATAATAATATCAAATAATATCAACTCGCTTTAATTGTCACATCATCAGCAGCACTTTGTGTACTATGATGAGTGAAAAGCTTATGGCCCGTTTCCACTGAGGGGTATGGTACAGTACGGTTCGGTACGCTTTTATGGTCGTTTCCACTGTCAAAAGGCGTACCGAACCGAATCCGTACCACTTTTTCGGCATCCTTTCGAAAGGGTACCAAATACGAGAAAGGGTAACAAAAGGTGGAGCTACACGGGCAGCTGATTGGTAACAGAGATAAGTCACAAGCTCGTGGAGCTAGCCAGAATGAAAACAAAGGAACCGGCATGTTTTCAATACACACTACACAGCAGAGACAACTATATGCATATAATAACGAGAAATGGATGACCCGAACAAAAAAAAAACCTTGTCGTTGTCTTGATGTACAGCCACAATGCTAAAAAGAACAAAATCTGCCGTGTCCTGTTGTTGCTTTACGAGGCCGTCTAAAAGTGCGAGCGGTTTTTGCTTACTTCAGAGAGCTTGCGATCGCATCTATATTTGATATAACGAACTTCTTGAGCTAATGATAATAACGTGTGTGTGATTATTGATTATCATCTGATCCATTCAGAAAAAAAAAAGTACAAACGCGAGAGTAAAGCGTGATGGGCTATATTGCTTGTTGATTTTGAACTCAAATAAGGGCTAAATATATGCTGTGTGTAGTTTATCTGCCATTAGTAACATATCGGAGACTGTAAGGGTCTGTATGCGTTCATATATGTTGCATTTATTTATTTATTTTATGTAATTGCAGACGTTACAGTAGGCTATTTCACACTTTCATTGATCTGCAGTTATAATCAAATCATGTTCCTTGAAAGGTTAGTAATAAACATATATACACAAGTATTTATATGAAACTGTCATACACCACGCCCACCAAAAGGGTCCCCTTTGTAGTGGAAACGCAAGCCTGATAAAGGTGACCCGTACCGTACCGTAATGTACCAGTCAGTGGAAACGGGCCATTAGGTACTGGCTCAGGACAGTGCAAAATACATCAACATACTCCAAAAATAAAACAATACACTATTAGCAATGTTGACAATAAATATGTAAAACACAATAAACACGTGAACCACTTATTTTAAAATATTTGTTATTATCTGCTGTGACTGAAAAGTATGGTAATTCGGGCAAATATAGATTTTTTAAAGCTCTTTTGAACATAAAACATAGATATTGCGTTGTATACGGTTTATATACACAGTATGGCTTCTTTCAGTGTATTCTTTCTTTCAAAAACAAGACCATTTGGATTTATATATGAAAGACATATTACTCAAACACAAATAATAAATCCAGACAATTTTTCGGTTGGTCTCAATTTTTTTCCATAGACATGTAAATGTTTTGAAAAGAAGTCTCTTACATCACCAAGGCTGTAGAAACCATATTATTGTTTTGTAAATTTGTTTAGATTTTTTATATTGATTAAAAACATTTGGGGTCAGTACAATTAGCAATATTTTTTAAAATAATTAATTTATACTCATATTAACAAATGACTCAAATGTACAGTAAAATAATAATACTTCAACTATTTCTGAATGCCTTAATTACAAACTTTTATCTTTCAAACTATGCAAATGTCACCTTTTTTTCCCAGATAAACAGTTCATTGTAAAGAGACTCCTAAAACATATTTCCATTACATGTAACACGTACCACACAATTCAATGAAAAGACTTGAGTTCTAAAGTAATAGATGTGTAGAAATCAATAACTACATAAAACCCTGACCACTAGATGGCAGTATACATCCTTGTATTTTTGAAACTCAAGAGCAGTTTTTTTCACAAACTCAATTTCATGTGACTTTATTCTCAAATGATTTAATACTTAAGTTAAAACTTTGCTATTTTTTTAGGGAGGATTTAGTCTGGTCTCTCACCGGTCACGCAGTCCTTTAAAGATCTGAACCATGGTGTCAGTAATGGAGTCGATGACCTCATGGTAATGATAACTGAAGGCCATTTCAATATCCAGACCCACAAACTCAGTGAGGTGGCGATGAGTGTTGGAGTCTTCAGCCCTGAACACTGAAAGAAACAAATACACACCACCATATTCACACCAACACTAATATTTCATTTACACTACAATACAATGTTGGGCACTTTATTACTGTGTGTAAATATAAACTGACATGTATTTCCCATAAAACTAAATATGCAATTTACAGATTTAAAATACTATAATTGTACATAATATAAGTTGTAATAAAATATAAATATTACACAAAAAAAATTCAAATAGGCATGTTGATTTGACAGCTAACTGAACTTAATGTACTTAAATGAGGGAAAACTAAAAATAAATTAAAAAAGTAAAATAGCTAAATACAGTTGAAGTCACAATTATTAGTCCACCTAAATGATTAGCCCCCACTGTTTACTTTTTTCCCCAATTTCTGTTTAACAAAGAGATTATTTTCTCAAAACAAATTTTTTTTCTTTTTTAAACATTTCCCAAATGATGTTTAACAGAGCAAGGACATTTCACAGCATGTCTGATAATATTTTTTCTTCTGGAGAAAGACTTATTTGTTTTATTTTGGTTAGAATAAAAGCAGTTAAAAGCAGTTAAAACCCATTTTAAGGACAAAATTATTAAAGCTATACATTTTTTGATAGTCTACAGAACAAACCATCATTATTCAATATTTTGCTTAATTACCCTAACCTGCCTAGTTAACCTAATTAACCTAGTTAAGCCTTTAAATGTCCCTAAGATTTATAGAAGTATCTTGAAAAATATCTAGTCAAATATTATGTACTGTCATCATGGCAAAGATAAAATAAATCAGTTATGAGAGATGAGTTATTAAAACTATTATGTTTAGAAATGTGCTGAAAAAACCTCTGTTAAACAGAAATTGGGGGAAAAATAAACAGGGGGGCTAATAATTCAGGGGGCTAATAATTCTGACTTTAACTGTATATTATTAAAAAAAAATTTTTTAAGAAATCAAGTGCAGATTTTTTGCAAAGAAGAGAGACAATATATTTTAACACATTTTGAATAGTTTTAATAACTATAGTAGTTAGTTTTAATAGCTATTCTCTACTAACTAATTTATTTAGTCTTTATTGCCATGGTGACAGTACATATTACTAGTATTCAGCTAAAAGAGTCATTTAAAGGTTAATTAGGATATCTAGGCAAGAACAACACTGGTTTGTTCTGTAGCCAATCAAACAAAATTATAATTTCTTAAAGGGGCTAATTATATCAAAAGAAAATTCCACCCAAACTAAAAGAAACAAGACTTTTTCCAGAAGAAAAATATGATAAGGAATACCAGAAATGTCCTCTCAAATAACTGAAAATTGGTTTTAAATTTAAATGACTGTCAAACAAAGAATAGCACTACTAAGATTTTTTATTAGTAGTTAAATCTGTAATATGTAACAATGTTTAAATCTCAGTGTGAAATAAAACACTGAATACCTTTTCCAGTTAAATGAAAAAAAGATGAATATCTTTCTCATCAGCAGAGGTCCCTGATGAGCTGTTTTACTAAACTCTACAGCCCACGCGACTGAAAGTGTGAGATATTCTTCCTCTATTGAGCAACTGAATTTCCCGCCAAATGAGCAGCAGATCTGTGCATTTCTCCAGCAGCAGAACATCCTGATCTGCAGACCTACTGCACTTCACATAAAAATATTAATATGATCATCCTTTACTTACCCTCCAATCAAACAAAGAAAAATATATTCATTTTGAATGTAGTAAATCAGTGGCCATTGACTTGCCTAGTATTTCCTTTTTTGGTTTCCAACCTTTTTTAAAATTACTCATTTAGTGTTCAACTGAAGAAAGAAATCATAAAGGCTTGGAATTACTTGTACACTCCACACACATGTACACAAATGCAGAAAACAGACATGTTTGAGCCTGTCTCTTCTGTAGTAAGATGGCATTAAGTAAAAAGTGCCGTTCACACAGAATGCATGTTTCACTTTTAAACTGGCTACTTTTCTATTGTTTTTCAATGTACTGTAAACACGTTTGATGGATGTGTTTAACTGTTATGTTGGCATGTTTTGAAGCACCACAAACATGATCGACATGTTTTTTTTAATGCAGTGTCAATTTAAAAGATTTTCATTTTCACACAGAGCGCAGCTCATCACTGTCAGTTCCACAGCAGTGGACCACTCAGAAGAGCTTGGAGGTGGGGCAACCTTTTCAAAAGTTTCTGTTTACAGGCATTTTGTGTCCAGAAACCCTCGTGATGTATGCTGTGCTTTTTTTTCCCAAAATATTGTAAACTTTTGTATCTCAAGCCCTATGACAGTTTCTGGATGTTCAGTAGTTTTTGTTTAGTGTTTTTAAGATGACCTGAGGATGGGAAGAGTATATTCATGGGGGATAAGGAGATGTATTGAGGGTGTATTTGTATGTTTCACCTGGTCCGACACAGAAGACTTTGTCAAAATCAGCACAAATGCACATCTGCTTGTAGAGCTGAGGAGACTGAGCCAGATACGCGCTGGTCTTGAAGTAGGAGACGGTGAAGACGTTTGCACCACCTTCACTTGCAGCTGTTTACAAACACATAAACACACATCTGGAATATCAAGCAATAAATCATTTATTGTTATTATTAGGATTATTATTATTATTAAAAAGACACAAAAATATCAACAAAAATATATATTTTATTTATTTATTGTTACATTGATAAAATTACTTGAAGTGATTATGACAATAGTGATTAACAACAATATACAAACAATAATATAATAATATTATTATAACAGCAATATAAGAATAATTTTATTTATTGATACATTGGTAAAGTTATTTACCCCCCATATCATTCTAAAATATGATTCCCCTAGATAAGTCTCGAAAATATGTTCGATTTTTCTACACTTTACACTATTTCTAAAGAGATTTCACTGGCCGCCTAAAACACACACACACCCACACACATCACAATACTGTGACCATGAGAAGTATGGTTTCCATGGTCATCATGAACATGATGTTCTCTATAGGGCACGTACATCTGGGTGTGTGTACCGGATGCCATGCGGTTTTACTGAAAGAACATGATGTTGATGTGTGGCAGATCGCACCAAATAGGCGGCAAAGTTTTGAATTCAAAATGCATCACGTAGATGGATTTTGATTGGCTGGCTGGATTGCAGAGGAAATGAAAGTAACTGTTTTTCCTTAACAGTGAAAACCACATAAACACAACAGTGGAGCTGCTGAGAGAAAGTGTTGTAACACCCCTGAGACCATCAGTGACGCAGACCCAGCCTTTAAAATCATTGGTGGCCTAAAAAAGCAGCATATTTAAGTGACGGGTGAAGATGTAGATTAGTATCATTTGAGCATTAAACCACCATCTACTATGACAGCGCCCTGTTCAACAAGCAATGAATCACGCATTTATAAAATAATGTATAATAGTAACAACTGCAACAAAAAAGACTAAATAAAATATTTAATTATTTTAGTAAAATATATTTTTTAACAGATTGATAAAATGAATCCATCAAATTCAGTCAACTTTATGTCAGTCCAAATATGTTTTCCAAAAAAAAATAACACAAAGTTTAATATGAAAATGTACATTCATAGTGTGGCTTTATATGTAAAAAAATAACTCTTGTTTTTAAATTAATCTTACAATTATGTAAATTTTTAGAGACAGAAACTGGGTTTCATACAAAAGCCAAAATGTTTTAAAATGAATAAAAGTTTGCAAAGTCAATTGATCAAAGAAGTACAAGTGCTGTGAAATATTAGAACAGTTAAAATCTTTTTTTTTCCCTTTGTGAATATAATTAAAATCATACTTATTCCCATTGGTGTGCTGCTTAAGGTTTCTGTGGAAAACAGGATTTAGTTTTTTTAGATAGTTTGATAAATACAAAGTAAAAAAAAAAACTTTTATTAGAAAAATAAATATTTTGTAAATATGAATCAACTGTTTAGCAACCAAAATTCTTTAGCAATTCAAAACACCCACTGGCCACTTTATCAGTACACCTGTCCAACTGCTTGTTAACGCAAACTTCTAATCAGCCAATAACATGGCAGCAACTCAATGCATTTAGGCATTTAGACATGGTCAAGACAGTTCAAACCGAGCATCAGAATGGGGAAGAAAGGTGATTTAAGTGACTTTGAACGTGGCATGGTTGTTGGTGCCAGACGGGCTGGTCTGAGTATTTTAGAAACTGCTGATCTACTGGGATTTTCCCACACAACCATCTATAGGGTTCACAGAGAATGATCCGAAAAGAGAAAATATCAGTCAGAAGAGAATAGCCAGACTGGTTTGAGCTGATAGAAAGGCAACAGTTAGTCAAATAACCACTCGTTACAATCGAGGTGTACAAAAGAGCATCTCTGAACACAAAACACGTCTAACCTTGAGGCGGATGGGCTACGGCAGGAGAAGACCATAGCAGGTGCCACTCCTGTCAGCTAAGAACAGGAAACTGAGGCTACAATTTGCACAGGCTCACCAAAATTGGACAATAGAAGATTGGAAGAACGTTGCCTGGTCTGATGAGTCTCCATTTCTGTTGCGACCATTCGGATGGTAGGGTCAGAATTTGGTTTCATCAACATGAAAGCATGGATCCATCCTGCCTTGTATCAACGGTTCAGGCTGGTGATGGTGGTGGGGGATATTTTCTTGGCACACTTTGGGTCCATTAGTATCAATTGAGCATGGTGCCAATGCCACAGCTTACTGGAGTATTGTTGCTAACCACATGCATCCCTTTATGACCATGGTGTACCCATCTTCTGATGGCTACTTCCAGCACGATAACGTACCATGTAACATGTAATAAAGCGCGAATCATCTCAGACTGGTTTCTTGAACATGACAATGAGTTCACTGTACTCAAATGGCCTCCACAGTCACCAGATCTCAATACAATAGAGCACCTTTGGGACGTGGTGGAAGGTTAGATTCGCATCATGGAAGTGCAGCAAACAAATCTGCAGCAACTGTGTGATGCTATGATGTCAATATGGACCAAAATAAAGGAATATTTCCAGTACTTTGTTGAATCTATGCCACAAAGAATTAAGGCAGTTCTGAAGGCAAAATGGGGTCCAACCTGGTACTGGTAAGGTGTACCTAATAAAGTGGCCGGTGAGTGTATACATTCCATTCTGTCTAGCAGAGCACAGAAACTTATACAGGATTGAAACAAATGAGTGAGTGTATGACGACAACTTTCGGATGAACTGCACTTTTAAGAGCCGGGAAAGCAATCAATTCACCCGGATTTGAGTCAAGTCAACAGGAGCAGTGTGTGACCTCTTCACAGAGACAGCTGTGCTCATGAATTGCAGCAGAAGCGATAGCACTTGGTGTACCCACCATCTTACCAGTGCCAACGTGCCATCCTATCAGTGACTGGAGACATATCTCCTTAATAAACAACACTTTTTTCCTTCAGCCAGTGTTTTGACAGTGTCGCTGTCTCCATGTTTTTTTTTCCTCAGAAAATGAAAAAGTATCAATCCTTGAAATTGAAATTTTTAGAGACTGAAGGTGCCGAAAAGGAACAATAAACTAAGTTGGACAGCGTGAGCAGGAAATCATTCAGCGGAGATAAAACCTGTTCTACTCAGCCCTGCTGTCATGAATACAGATCCTCCAGTGTGAACACTATTCCCCTCGCGTAATTTTTACTCAAGTCGTGATGTAACAAAGTCATGATGTGACCTATATCTAACAGAAAAAGATCAATGATTTTAAATGACTGTTTTACAAATTATGTGAATGTGTGTCATTGTAAGAATGGTGTGGGATTAAAAACTATACATCAGTTGTCAGTAAAGTCTTAGAGAAATCTTTAGGATCACAAAATGAACGATTTGATTTCTGCTTGAGTTGTGTTAGAAGTGTGCCGTCACCATTTTTAAGAAATTCTGTTACTGATACACACAATTTCTTCTAGAGATTTTCTGGTAGCCTTTTTCCCTTTACAATAGGGCTCAGAATACTGCCCGATACAAATTATTGATCCAATGCCCAAATGTATATTAACCGTAGTATGTACAACTAGCCCAGAATGAATTGATAGAATTATTTTATGTACTGGTGTACTTTAGACTCATCCCTTCAATAAATTATAAACAAAAACATTAGTGAACTGTAGTATTTTTATTATCTGACAAGCATTTGAACTAAACAGAAATATTTATTAATATTTTTCAATAATATTAAGATTTTGCTGAAGTAAAAACATCAAATGCAGGCATAAATCTAATATTTAAGCTAAAAGGTTTTTTGTTTGTTTTACAGAATAACTATATAAAAGATCTTACTATATAAACTGTTTTTATATAGACATTCT
>CAIGQZ010032266.1:8584411-8605040 GCA_903798205.1 Danio tinwini | reverse complement strand
ATATATATATATGACTTATATTAGAAAATAATATATAGAAAATAATAGAAAATAATTGCCATAAGCAATTGTATTAAATAATTTTAAATAAAATATAAAATTTTCTCTATTATCTTTATTCCTCATTGACCAACCTTTGAAAACCTTTCTCTTTATTTTAATGAAGCATCCAACCATTGCTGATTCTGCTATGGCATCCTTTTGTGTGCCAGTCTTTTTGAAACCACCATCATGTTTGGCAGGATGACACATCTTTAAATCCTTTAAGTTACTTGTGTTAAAGTCGCTAATACTTCTTAAAATTGCAGCATGACATAAAAGATATGTCACCAGATACTTCAAATACTTCTAAACTAGCACATTTCATGTCTTCCTCAAAGCTCTAAATAGCAGTTGTGAAGAAAAAACGATTTGCAGTTTGCATTGTTAAACAAAGCTAGCGGCCAATGGGTATAACTATGTATCTTGTTTAAAAATAATAATAACTGATCAGTTTACGGGTTCAATCTACATTGTGTTTACTTGCTTTTTTCATACACACATAATTTAGTGTGTTTGACAGTTGATAAATAAAAGAATGGCATCCTGTTCGCACAATTAAGGTGCTTTTCACTGCATGGCTTTTTGGGTGCTTTCCACTTTGTATATAGTACTTTTTAGTAGCAAAACATGCGGTATACACACTGCTAATAGGGCTGCACGATTCTGTCTAAAATGAGAATCACGATTTAGTTTAGTTTTTTGCTTAAAATCAAGCTCATGATTTTCTCACAATTCTGTAGCTGTAAAATAAAGGTTAATATGAGTAGGCTGTTGTTACAGAAATTATATAAACATATAGTTAAACAACAATATTAGGCCTATATGTTATTATTCCTTCTTGCATTATATTCAATATATTATACTATTATATAGGCTAGAGTAGTTATACTGACCCAGTAAATGTTTATTTTTATGCACAACACTTTGTATTCGATATAAACGAAAAAAAATCAAATGCTTGTAAATAAAATATGATAATTTAATCGATGTTTGCGCTTTAGTTTTCACTTTCACTGCCGAGTGCGCTTATGTCATGGTTCCCGTCACTTACATACATGCAAATCATACTTCCCGTGCGGCTCCCAAACTATCGCTCTGTGCAACAAACTGAAGGTTATTTACAACTTTTTTTTTACCTGTTATTGACAGCCTATGCAGGTTCTGTTCACTAAAGTAGATACGCGGTACGTCCTCTCAGTTGTAAACAAACATTGCTTCAGCTCATGCGTGACACTGCAGCCGCAAATACGTCATTACTTTAAGACAGAAATGACATTTTTGCCGCCACTTCTGTATTGTGGGTTCACATGACTAAACCATTCAGACCACCAAGAAAACGAAAAAGGCAACTGAAATGCCAGCTTAGTTTAGAGCTTCAGACGTTCCTCTTGCTGGTAGCTTAGGGGGAGACCTAGTCCTGGATCGGACAACCAAGAATGACAATGATGTCACAGCAGTAGAAGCTGTGCAACTATATCCCACCCATTTTAAGTGGCACTAAGCAGAAGTGAAAATGCAAACCAAGCAAATCTGAGCTGTACCATGCAGTGGAATACCATCCATGCACTGTATGCCAGGAGTTTAAACTGACAAGACTATAAAACTCAAGCAGATGTTTAATTTGTTGAAGGAATACTCAAGGCACAAGCTTTAAAGCAGGGGTTATTAACTATATTTGTCAGAGAGCCAGAGTTTTACTAGACAGTCTCCTTGGGGGCCGGGCCCCCAAGAAGAAAATCAAATAAAAATTTCATTTTGGCTTAACATTATGTTCAATGTTTATACTTTTTCAATTTCATTACAAAACTGAAGGCATTTGATTCAGGCTGCCATCACCTATGTCAACCACTAGAAGTGATAGATATTTTGCCTCAACTCAATTAGGCTACACTACAAGGGGAAATGTAACTTTAGCCATTGATTAAGCCCACTTAACGTTTTATTTGATGTGCGAACATTATTTGTGACCTGTTTTGTTCTGGTACCAGGTTATTTATTTACCATGTTATTTTAAGTTGTGCCAGATTGTTTTTCCTCCTTTTTTTAGTCCTGAGGCAGACATCCCAAGTCTCCCGGAAGTTCTGTGAGCCTCCCGCAAATGCATAGAGACTCCCGGATCCCCGCAAATGAATGATAATCTCCCGGAAATCGCACGTCTTCCTCCCGCTCCTCAAATACGTCACGCAACTCTCTCCAACGCATCCCTTCTTGCTCTTCATCACACACACGTCGCGCGCACTCCGCCTACACCCCACCCGGTCTTCACTTACGCTAAAACCTGTTTGAAACAATAAATGCTTAACACCGCATGGTCTGTCTGAGTCTGTCCTCATTTCGAAGTGTAGCCTTATAGTCATAAATGGTGGTTATTCTGACAAGAGACTCAGTTCTTGTTATTTTTAGTTGCTTTAACAGTGTGGACCACTATTTTAATTTTGATCCTGAAAATTTTTGGCCCGCGGGCCGCCAGTTGATGATCAGTGCTTTAAAGAGTTCCTCCCACCCTTTTAAAAATAATCTCATTTTCATATAAAGACACACATTTGCTTTAAATGTTATACAAGACTTAGGCTTACAATAATTAAATTATGTCATAATATACTTACCCTTACATTGTTACAAAAACTATAAGATTTTATAGCACAAATAAAGACTTTTTTTTTAAATGTTAACTGATTTCTATCCAAGTTTTTAAAGGGATCATAAAAATAATCAATGGAGTGGTCTACTCCAAATTCAAAAATCCAAACACTTTCTGTCATAAATCTTGACATTCAAATGTGTTAACAACATGAAGACGAGTAAAGAGATATAGAATTGATCATTTTGTCTGAAATAACAGTTTAGAGTTATCTGGGGGGAATATTTTACTTAATTTGTAAACAACATAAAGGTTTAAACTCTGCTGGGAACTCTGACTGAGGTGTGCAGAGAGAAGTGAACAACAGATGAAGTGCATTAGGAGATGTTTATACCAGAGATGATTTTGGGAGTCTGAATCTCCACAAAGCCCTTGTTGATGAGAGTGTCTCTGAAGAGCTGACATACGCCCGACTGCAGCCGGAAGATAGCCTGGCTGGTCGTGGTCTGTGAGAGAAGACACGTGTGTTAGTAAACAAGTTATGTAACCTGTTAGTATGGGTGTGCCACGTGCTGATGTCAGTGCTTCTGTTTTTCAACCTTCCATTTTGCAGCATATGTCTTGCAGATGAAAACATACACACTAGACCTCAGAAGACCTTGTTTTATTGTATTCTCATCTTTTTCTCAGAGATACAAATAAATTAGGTCCTCTTCACAGTACCAAAGGGACACGGCACTTGCAAAATCAATCAAACCTCCTCAATCCTCCATTCTTGAGCAAAAAGAGTTTTCTCAGCCTGAATTTCCTATGAATCAGATGACTCCCTGATGACCCGTGATATGGGACACGTTTCCTTTCATTCTCCCTGCCAAATACAGAGTTCGCATAAATCCTACAAAAGCAATCGGGTTGAGTATCAATATTTCAGGGCTCTTGTTTATTGAATTTGATTAAGTTAGGTCAGACTCACTTTTACAAGCAACAATTCATTGCGTGATAGAATACCAAAGATTTCTCTGGAGATTTAAATTAATAAGATCTATCCTGGTTCTGTGTTTGTACTCTCAACCTCATTATAACCACATTAAAAAAACAAAACTCCCTAAAGGGATTTCTGACCTGTAAGTAGCACAGATTAGCTCTGTCTGAAAAGCAAAGGGAGCTGCAGACTACTGTATATGAAGCCACCTTTTCTAGCAATTATCCTATGAAATAGAACCTCATAAGTTACTAACACTATCTCTAACACAAGTAAAAACACTAACTTTGCAAGCAGATCTATGTATTATATGCATGTGCATTACCTAGGTCTGTTTTAGGAACGAAACGATAACAAGGTTTTTCAATGTGGTTTGTGACAAACATGTGACAACAATCTCCCGTATTCTTCATTAGTCTGGGTTATGGGGAAGGGTGGCAAGACAGAAGCCTTTTCCTACAAAGAATATATAGGCCCAGTTAAATTCTTCCAAGAGCACATGGAAAATGTGTTATGGTCTAATGAAACCAAGGTTGAACTTTTTAGTCATAATTTCAAAAGGTATGTTTAACGCAAAAACAACACTGCACATCACCAAAGAAACACCATACTTAAAGTGAAGCATGGTGGTGGCAACATCATACTTTGGGGTTGCTTTTTTTTCAGCTGGAGCTAAGGGTCTTCGTAAAGGTAGAGGGAATAATGAACAGTGCTAAATACCAGTCAATACTAAAAGAAAACCTATAAGCTTCTTCTAGGAAGCTGAAGATGAAGAGGATCTTCATCTTACAGCATGATAACGATCCAAAGCACACATCCAAATCAACAAAGGAATGGCTTCACCAGAATAAAATTCAAGTTTTAGAATGGCCCAGCAAGAGCCCAGAACTGAATCCCATTGTAAATATGTGGGGTGATCTAAAGAGAGCTGTGCATAGGAGATGTCCTTACAATATGACAGATTTTAAGCATTTTGCAAGGAAGAGTGGGCAAATATTGTATGAATTTATTAGTAATATGAATTTACTACTTAACCGATAGAATAATACGTTTTATACAGTATGAATGTGAGAAGTACGATTGGAGCTTGCACTTCAGAATCTCACAAGTAGTAGTAGGTCACTCTCACATATTGTTTTTCAAAGTCAATGAATTCTGACATACTACTCAGCTCACATACTGATTTTAGGATACTATATAGCATGGAATTATGTGATTTCAGGCACAGCAATTGTGTTTAAAGCGAAAAAAAGGTTTTGTTTTTTTACCCAGACATTTAAAAAGAATATATTTTAGAGCAGTAATCATAATACTGTGAAACCGTGATATGTTTATCCAAGATTATCATACTGTTAGAATTTTAGACTGGCCCATGCCTAGTCTGTTTTAGTGTGGTTTGAGTTGAAGAAGGTTGATTTATGACACTGTTATTGTGGATTTTAAATCTAATATTTGACAAGCAGCCTTGACAAACAGTATTGGAGTTTCTCGTCGCCAAGCAGATAAGAGTTGTACTTACTGGTAAAGTGTATTTATCACAGTGGCAGTTACTAAAAATATGTACACTACAGATCAAAATTAGATTAAAAAAATCAAATAAAAACAGAGGTATTTTAAATATATTCCAGCAAGTCTTTGTCACTTTTGATTACTTTACTGCATCCTCCTTGCTGAATAAAAATATTCACCTAAAAATAAAACCTACTATAGTGTTTATTTTAAAACTAATATCATTTGTCATCTGGAACCTTCAATAATATTATTCTCTCTGTTTGTCACAATGCATTCTGGTATTGCCTTCTTAAAATACAAATGCAATTCTGCTTCAGAATTTGGTCAAAACAAAATATCTAGGAAGGCAACACACATTTCCTGCCTTTTGTAAAACGTTCACATCTAGGTAGAAAGCTTTAATTTTCATGACCATGGGAAAGCTGCAGAAATAAAATGTTAGTTTTTTTAAATAGCAGCTATTGTGTAATAATTTATAGCTATAACAACCAGGCAGTAAATGTACAGTAAACAGGACAATATGACTTCCTCTTATTAATCTGCTAATAAATATGATAAAGTCAACAAATTAAGATGGGCTGTCTTTATTCTCAATGCAGATCCTGATAACCCAGTGCCAAAGACATGCTGGCGGGACATTTAATGACTGGTCTGTGAAGCAGAACGGTTGTACAGTTAATATGCAAAGCTGTTATCAGTGGAGTGTGCAAACACGTAGGTTTCAGTTGTAGTCTCTCGCTAGGGGTGTGGAGAAAGGAGCTGTGTGCGTCACACTAATGTTCACAAGACCGTAGTGAGAACTGAAAAGGTGCAAAAAAGGCTGTTGTCCTGTGGTTTGACTCCCCCGCTTTGCACTCTCTGATTTCTGCCTTCAGCTTCTGGAAGTTCTCAAAAAATGAGTCGCTTTCTTAGTGCACCAACAGTCTTATAGCACTGCCTGATTTCCATCTCATTTTGTGTATAAAAAAGAAGAAAAAAAAGTTGTTTGTTGTGTGGGTTCATATTAACACTGAGGCCAAAGCTAAGCCTGCCACTGCTGGAAAGGAAAAATTAAATTGTGAAAGCAGGCCCGGTTTGTTCACACAGACTCAATCTCAGAAACAGGTGCTCTCACAAAAGCACACAAAGCCTGAGACCCACAACCACATCAGGGCTTCAGAAATCTGAGCTATAGACTCAGTTGAGATTTCTAAAATTTTCTGATTAGTTTATGTTTCACAACAACAGGACGTCAAGCAGGACAGACAGGACAGTCCGTTCACACAAAATACTTGTCTTTTTTTTTTTTAAACAAGTGACTAACGTCAGTGGAACAAAAATGCAAAATGCTTTTTAGATGGCAAGTTGTGCACAAGACAGATGCGAGTGCAGTTAAATGCATCATAAAAATGTAGAAAACAACAGTAATGCAGTAGAATGGAAAAACATGTTCTACGTGAATGGCCCCCAAGGAAGCCTAGATTAACTGAAGAAATCTGTGTGTTTTTTGACTTCAGACGACCACATCATTGTGATGTATGCCACCAAAGAGAGAGGATGATGATAGAAATGTCAGAACAAAAGACGAAACGCTTCATTGCTGTCATACATTTGACACACACATACACATCTGCTTATAATATGGGGCTGTATGAACGCTTGATTTTGGTTGGTGAACATTCCAAGTTACCTCACTGGATGTGCATTATACTCCAATAACTCATCTAGTTATGCAGCTTATGTTGAAGTTTATTCTTGTACACCTGTGTGCTGTTAACCAGAACTTAAGGAATGAGTGCTATGTTAACCAGAACTTATCACACCTCTTTCTCCTGATATGTTGAAGAATGTTGGAATGCTGGTGCCCACTAACTTGTATGTTTTGTCCTACTATGTGTTTCAATGGCTACCAGTATCCAACATTCTTCAAAATATCCTTATATAGCTTCAGCAAAAAAACAACTAACACAGATTTGGAACCACTTCAGGGTGAGCAAATGGTGACTACTAGGCATGGGCCACGGTTTCACTGTATTGTGATTCCTGCTCCAAAATAAATTCTTTTTAAATGTCTAGGTAACAATTATACTATTTTGGAGCAGTAAACACGTCAGGCTAAATAGTTCAAATAAATCATTGACTTCTGCTCTCTTTATTAGTTTCAAAAACACAGATTTCTTTACAACATAAAAAAATACATTAAAAAAATCTTACATAATCTTACATATATCTTGGGAACAGTATAACAGAACATTTTAGTGGGATTAAAACCTTGACTTTTCCAAACCGCAGTAAACCTTGAAACTGGTTATCATCTCTTGCCTAGTGAATACACAGAATTTTAAGTGAATCTGTGCTTCCCTTAAAAGTAGCTAAGAAGTATTTCTGTTCTGAAACGTATTAAAACATCTATGTATTTGACAAACAGTGCACCTTATCCACTTCATCTGTGAAAAAGTATGCAAACCCTGATAAGTGTTAGGCCCCGTTTACACTAATACGTTTTAGTTTTAAAACGCATAAGTTTTGCTACGGTTACGCCATCAGTCCACACTACGCCGGAGTTTTCGAGCCCCGAAAACGGAGCATTTTGGAAACGCTGGACAGGCCGTTTTCATTCTAAAACGCTGCTGCTCCGTCTCAGTGTAGATGTGGAAAAACGGAGACATCTGAAAACGGAGGCGGGGCTACAGACATTCGCCTATCTAATTGAGGCTTTTCCTCAATATTAGTAGCCTTCACACAGTTCAGTGACAGTCCTGCAGCCTCTCCTTGTAAGTTCAGACTGCGCAAGTTTGATATGGAAAACAAAATCCGGAGTGTGTACATGGTACTTTAAAAAGTCATTCACATCTGGCTACGCTGTTTCACTTTCTTAACAATAAAATGAAAACATGGCATAAGGAACTGTCTAATTTTATTTTGATATTAGCAACTTAACAGACATCAAAAAATGTTGAGGTGTCGTGTAGCTGCATAATACAAGCGTCATCTTCATGCATATTTATAACAAAACGGAGCCTATAACATTACTGCCTCCTTTCATTTTCATTGAAAATCTGAAACATACCCTCTCTTTCATTGAATATCAGTTTTAATAAATAATAAAGGCCATTATAAAAGTATAACGCACAATAAGTTTATACAATAGAGAAAATAAAGGCAAGCAATCAGTCAGATATGGTGTCCGCTGTTACATTAATTAGGATATTAACCTAACTTATCTGCACTCAGCCAAAACACGTTACCTGAGAACAAGTAATAGATTCAAAAGACCAAAGTCAGGGAATATGTCGTTAGATATAGACAACAAGATTAATTAAATATCACATTTAACAAATATAGTGAAATTAGATTCAGCGGGAGATCGGTGATAAACAGTCCGACGTGCACAGCTCTCATATGGGTATGTGCTCAATGCACGCTGCAGCCCATGCCAGTGTGTGTGTGTGTGTGTGTGGGTGTGTGGTCACGTGATGTGCGTCTTCACCGTTTTAGTGTAGACGGAGAGCTGTTCAGAAACGCTGAGTAAAACGCTAGTGAGGACGCGGATCGTTTTAATTCTAAAATGCCGTTTTAAAACTAAAACGTACTAGTGTAAACGGGCCTTAGTTACTATGTGAAGCAGATAGGGTCTGACTTCACATCTTTACTGCTCACCTGACTGAATGCAGCAAATCTTGCCAACTGGTTAAATCCAGCCAAAGTCAAACATACCCATTACATTTGCTCAGCTTGTGTAGGGCAATCACCCATAATCCGAGTCACATTGAGCCAATCACCTGAGTCATAAATGGCATGTGACTAATTAAGGGGCCATGCTTAACCACATCTGAGGTTGTATTTTTGTTATTAAACAGCATTTTAGAATGTAAATGCTCCTTATACAGTATATGTGCTCCTTGCACACTATACAGCCTAAAGTGCATAATACAAGACCATTCATGCTCCCTGGGCAAACACACCAGCATCTGTAAATGCAGTCTACCACTTGTGAAATGATCATATGAGTAAAGATCAGAGAATAATCAGAGAATAATACTCAATAATAACCATGATCGCAACAAAATGCATGTTATTTAAAAATAAAACACACTAGTGTAAATGGCACCTGAAGATATGGCATAGCCCAGGGGTGGGCAAACTCGGTCCTGGAGGGCCGGTGTCCTGCATAGTTTAGCTCCAACTCTAATCAAATACACCTGAACATGCTAATCAGTGTCTCCAAGATCACCAATTATCTATAAGCAGGTGTATTTGATCAGAGTTGGAGCTAAACTGTGCAGGACACCGGCCCTCCAGGACCAAGTTTGCCCATCCCTGGCATAGCTGATTCCTCTTAAATGAAAAGAAAGAAACAGAAACGGGCTTACTCTCAGATCAATAACTCTGTTGTCCAGTCTGGTGTCCTGATTGACAGTGGCTCTTCCCTCCTGAAAAAAATGATGAAAGATTGTTTATAAATGATAACGAAGGTAATGAACATGCATTTAAAGATTAGAAATTTCTTAAAATGTTTCATGTCAACTTATAAACTTTTTAAAAATCAGCCTGCTCTAAAGTTACATCACACCAAAAACATGAATGATTCTTCTATAAGGACTCAAAAATTAACATTTTAAACTTGCCCTGCAAACTTGCCCAAAGAGTGAGAGACACACAGAGAGACAGAGATTACAAACTAGGGTACATTTTCTGTTGCTTTAGGGAATATCACAATTTGTTTCTGCAAATTCAACACAATGCCAGGTAACATAATTTTACTAACAAATCAGCAGAGTTTGCAGCAACAGTCTGGATCAGATTAAAAACAACCCATGCTGTTGAGCCCTTTAACAGTTACATGTTTTCAATAAGAAACATGTGGGAAGTTTGTTTCAACCTGATAAAGACAGAGCTGCAGATAACCATTTAAAAGTCTGGTGTTTGTACTTTTTTCCCCCTTTAATTATTAAATAAATTAATAATTTATCAGAAATAAATTGCATTTTAGAACATTATTTATTATTTATTCATTCGCCCTTTAATGCCATGCCAGCTTCAAGGCTATCTTCATGGTGGTTTCACAATACATTAAAAATAGGATATAAATAACAAAATGCTAATAAGATATTTATGATTCACACCAGATCAAAATGTATCTGAATACATCAGTGTTTACTACAAAAAAAATAAACAAATAAAAAATAACTGATTGTTTTCAATAATATTTTACAATGTTAGTCTTTGGTCAAAGGTAATTCTTTAGTTCAGGTCACATTTCACAGTATTAATATACCATTAACTAAGACTACTAGCATAATAAACTACTAATTTCATGAATAGTTAGTAAGGTAGAAGTTGGGTTTAGGGTAGCATAAGGGATGCAGAATAAGATATTTTATAACTACTAATGAACAGTTAATATCTCAGTAATAGGCAGGTAATAAGCCAGTAGTTAATAGCATTGTGACCTAAACTAAAGTGCTACAATGTCTATTTACAAAAAAATATTACATTAAATGTACATACAACTAATTTAAATGATATTTCACAATGTTAGTCTTTAATAATACACATTTAGAAGCGGTAGCGTATACATTTAAAACCAAATTCACTATGTTTCTTGCTAAGTCTGCACCAAGACCTCTCAGCATTAAGGGTTAATATTTGTCTAAAGCCTGTAGGAGCAAAGACTGATCAACAGGTGAGTCATTGTCAGAGCGGGCTGATAAGACCCAGGCGTAATGAGGCGGCAGACGCTCTGTCTGACTGACACTGTGGAATCCCTACAGAGAACAACACCTGGACTGCCACTGCAGATAGTTTTGTCTTGCTGCAAACACACTGCGCCACCATCAGCTTTCTGACGTCAAGTATAATGGTAGCGTGCAGTATGTATACTGTGTGAAGTATGCAAACAGATGACGCCATGAGTGATATTGTACACCACAATGCAATGCTCTCAACAATAGATTATTAGCTTAATATGGATTAAAAGTTTTCTGCTGCATAATCCATATAAAAAAAACTATACTGCTGGAATGTATGCAGTGCATTACGAATACAGTAAGCCTGTTTTCTGTTCTTAATTGTAAAGGAAAAGTTCACCCAAAACGATCTTATGATTTTCATGTATCCTCAAAAAGTCATGTATATTAATTTGGTTCAATTAAATATGCTTTTTTTTTTGACTCACCAAGGACCACAGCTACAAATCGTTCATGTTCTACTAAAGAAAAAAAAAAAGCTTGGATGGCCCGAGGTTGAGTAAATTAAGAATGTATTTTCATATTTGGGTGAATTATTCCATTCTTTTAAGAGAAATACAGAGAAAGAGAGAGACATTTATTTTTTAAACACTTTATCGGATGCAGAATCATATTTGGTAAAAATTGTCATAGAAAGTTTGAAAGTCTTATCCCCAGTAACACTTTAGGGTTTTACACTGAGTACTTTAACGAGAGGCCTATAAACGGTAAACTCAACTAACTGTCTAACTGAACTTGGACAAGATTATTGTAAAGACAAGGGATCAGTTTAACGTTTTACACTTTTATTTGGCTTTTTTCCCCCTGACTCTTCACCCACAGCATTTTAACTTTGTCACCACTCCGTTTCTCACCTCATCTCCTTCTCCTTCTGGCCTGACAGCATCTTCCAGCTGAAGGGGGAGTCTGGCCTCAGACTGACTGATCACAAAGATCTGGCGCACGAACACACACACACACACACACACACACACACACACACACACACACACACACACACACACACACACACACAGAGAGACAGACAAAAAGCTTAAGTTATGACTTCACCTTTAATGCAAATATATTTAACAAAATAAGTTATCTAACAGAATGTTCAAGCTGCTCAGTGAAGAGTGACTTCAGCTGTACCTATTATCCATCCACTTCCACTGTATGAATTTCAGTACTTAATGCATAATCAAGGTATGAACTGGAGGAATGCAGGCCTCTAAGAGGGGGATAGCTCTGGAAAAGTGTCTTTAAGTACAAATTCAAGGGAAATTCTAATTTAAAGCAACACTGAGACTTTCTTTCATTTAATACTGTAAAGCTGCTTGCTTTAAACCACTCTTGTATAAAGTGCTGTATAAATAAGCATAAAGTGACTTGACTAAAATGACAAAATGCCGAGCTAGTAGAGCGCTAATGCTTTCTTAACAGATGTTTTCTTACCAATGTTATTTTAGTTGTATTTTTATTTTGTTATTGAGATCAAAAAGCACACATCTTTACATAGTCATTCAAATGTGACCCTCAGTAAAGTAATAACATTGGGATGTTCACTATAAAAGTATATCACATACCAACTGTATAAAAGCATCATTATTCTTAAACAATAATTAAAAATAATATGGGCTGCAAGTATATTAGGGCATTAAAAAAGATTTAAAAAATTCTGTTATTATTTACTTAGCCTTTACTTATTCCAAACATGTCTGAAATTTGTTTGTTCTGTTGAACACGAAAGAGGATATACTGAAGAAAGCTGAATAACTACTGGCTTCTTAGAGTATTTGTTTTTCCTACTATTTCCTACTAAAGTCAGTGGTTGCAGGTTTCCAACATTTCTCAAAATATCTTTGTTTGTTTTTAACAGAACAAAAAAAATCTAACTGGAACAAGTAATGGGTGAGTAAATAACAATTTTTTGGGGGTGAACTATCCCTTCAAATGATGCTTGTTGACATTCTGCTAAACAACTTATGCACAGCAGAAAGAAGGGTTTAATACAACATGAGTAATTCATGGCTAAATGGATTGTATTTAAAATGAGCTCATTTGTGATACTGCATGATCTTGTAAGATCTAAAGATGATGTAATATATGATGACAAATGCTTACATTTATCTTTCAATTATTACACTGAACGTTTTAACAATAGGAAAATAGATATGAATGTGTGATCTCTACCCTCTCCACGTGAAGCTCCACATCCTGCTGAGAACAGCTCTCGATCTTCTGGTCTACCTTCTTCACCACAGCCTCCACATCAATGATGCTCTCCTTTGTAATGCTTTGAATGAAAAAAAAACATGAGGATCAAGAAAAAAAGGCTTTTGTTTAGTTGAAATAATTTGGAAGCAATGCTCTTCAAACAATGCTCTCCAAATATTTTTTTTTCCATTGACATACAGTTTTATGGGGAGTTTTAGTCACAATAATTCCACTAAACAAATCAGGCTTGTAAAATTGTGTTTTTGCTTAACACGATTGCTTTAATTTGCTCAAAAAGACTTTATTTAATTAAGGAAATTGTAATTTCTTTAAAAAAAGAAAACTCTTTAAACCTGAATATGAGCAAAAAATTTAAAAAGGCAATAATCTGTTAAAGATTTATTATCTGAAAAGAAACCAACACAGAAAATGTACTAAATTTAATATAAAATAAATAAATACATAAAACTAAATTCCCCCTCAACATTCAGAAACAGAAACTGCAAAGCAGCTTCATGGAAACATGAGATCACATGGTTAGGAAACAGTTTTGTTGAAATCCTATTTTGTTTTAAACCATTTCTCTCATAAATTGCACATAGTTCTCCTTTTCAAAGCACACAAACAGACTGCTGTGATGATAGCAAACCACATCATTTTTTATCTGATGAAACCGTATTTTACATTCTTTACATAACAAATTTAAAGGCCACACGTTTCTCACCACCACATGTACCACAAAATTATATTTGCTTAAAAGAATTTTTTCTAAAAATGAATTTAAAGCTCTGTTTGCTCCAGAGTCATATGAGTTTTTCTATAACTTATGATACAATGTCCATAAAAACTGAAAATTAGAAATTCTTATCTGTGCCTTTTTACATTTATATTTAGCAGACACTACAACTGAGGAAATATTCAGTGATGCAACAAGAAGAGGCAATACACAAGAAGTGCTAGTTATACAAAATAACTTCTTTGTGCTCAGAGAATTTAGTGCTAGAATTTTGAGGAAGAGAAAGTGCTTCTATAGTGGTCTTGGTTTTATTCACTGTGGTTAAGCTAAAAGAGATATGTTTTTAGTTGTCTCCTTGACAACACTCAACTTTAATAAGTCAGAGCTTGACAAACAAGTCACTTCCTTTTATAATTGAAAAACAAAAACACATTTGTCAACTCTGTTACACAATGTTAATTCTGTTACTCTACCTTGGTAACCACTCTACCACTATTCTGCTACCTGTTTGTTATGTTAAATATATTCCCACCTCCACTCATAAATAAATATGTGACCTTGGAACACAAAAGTCATAAGTCATTTTTGGAATTTCAGATCTAAAAAACTGCATTGCATAAACAAGCTTTCAACTGATATATGTGTTGCTATGATAAAATAATATTTGGTATTTCCCTATTGAGAAAATTGCATTTAAAGTTGTGCAAATTAAGCTCTTAACAATGCATATTTTTTATGAAATAAATAAAATAAATAAAAGTTGATATATCTTGAAATTGACTAAATATCTACATAAAACATGGTATTTACTCAATATTGTAATGATTTTGGCATAAAAGTACATAACTGATTCATACAATGTATTGTTGGTTATTCCTAAAAAATGTATCAGTGCAATTTCAGATGAAATTTCAACAACTTATTTTTCTGTTCATCACAATCTAAACTGAATGAAGAACTATAAAATTAAAGATGACTTGACTTGGATCAAACGTACCTGCAATTTCAGAATCACTATCGCAAGCTTTATTTATTTACACAAAGCTAAAAAATCTTTACACCTAATTTTTAACGCTTGACTCACACTGTCACTATAAACTATCAATCAAGATCTGTCAACCAAATGAGCAAACCAAGCCCCTTTTGTTGCGACACAAGGTTGAGTAATTGATAACAGAATTTTCATTTTGGGCGACCTATTCCTTTTAGTGAAACAATATTAGATTGGAAAGCCTCATTCTCTCTCTCTAAGGTCAAATGTAAAGATGACAGCCAACTGTCTGTTTAAGAAGCAGACAGCCCAAATTGAGATTGCAACCTTCAACTCCGGTCATTACAAAAGGAGTAATGAGAGACCAGAGAGAGATGAGAGAACGAGGCGCGCAAGTCCCTGCCAGCTGCTGCTCTGGGATCAGCTCTGCTTTCTAACAACCTCCATGCAGACCCCGCTGCTCTTCATAAGTCCTGATTAAGTCTGGTTACTGAACACTAAGCCGCCTGTGATGGGCTCAAGCATTAGTGCTTGTGCATTGAAAGGACACTGGCCTGAAGGAAGAGGTGGCTATAAAGAGAGGATTATACAGAGCGAGTGTGTTTGACCTGCTCTCTGATTGTGCACATATGCTTTATCTCACACCACATTTGATTTTTAAGAACATTTACAGAACATTTACAGAGCAAGCGCTGCTAATAAGTACGACCCAGAGTCTGCAGGGTTTTTTTTTTATTACATTATTACATTTAAGACTTGGAGAATTAAAATGAATACCACATTGGTAAGCAATATGATAATATGGTAACTATAAAATAAAAACTATAAACACGATCCGAAACTTGACTGATAATAAATTCTAATTTTATTTGTCACAGTCATACACAGTATGATATAGTGAAATGCTTACACAACCACTCGTGACCTTAAAATAATAACAACATTATCAAAAATAATAATAGCAATAAGAATCGAAATTATGGGAAAATAGAAGTTATGCCATAGAAAATCAAAGCATATATAAAATATTTTAAAACTTTATATATAGAGTATGTGGTTGTAGTAAATAATAATAACAATACCAACAACAACAAAATACTACATGTAGTATTCTCTTCACAAATAATAAAAAAGATAAACAATAAGCCTTACATTACAGACACCCCTTACATTAGGAGTCAAAATTATGAATGATTACATCTATATTCATTTGATTTATGTATATAAGGCAAAATGAGGCAGTTTGTTATCTACATTATATTACATTTTGAAAAGTGATTTGAAATGCATAGAAAGCATATTACAAATACATTTTAAGTGTCTACTTAATGTTTTAAATGACTCTGAAAATAAAACATAAGAACACAGGTGAAATAATCATCATCCGAAAGTCTTATTCTATTTAGTTTGGCTGGAATAATAATAATAAAAAAAACACTCACAGAGATACAGGCTACCGAATACAGCACTGTTGTCCAATGACTTGCCTAATTAATCTAGCTAAGCTTTTAAATTGCACTTTAAGCTGAATACTAGTATATCGCATTACTTCTAGTAAAATATTAAGTACTGTCATCTTGATTAAGTCACAACCACTCACAACCACTCATAACATTTAAATAATAACAACATCAAAAATAATAACAGCAATATGAATCTAAATTATGGGGAAATAGAAGTTATGCCATAGAAAATAAAAGCAAATATTAAATATTTCAAGACTTTAAATTTAGAATATGTGGCTATAGTAAATAATAATAATAATAATAATAATAATAATAATAATAATAATAATGGTAATGACAATAATAACAATGAGAATAATAATAGCAACAACACTAAATACTACGTATATGTAGTTTTTCTCACAAATAAAAAATGTAAACAAACTGTACATTTCAGACTTATAAGTCAAAATTATGAATGATTACTTCTATACATTACATTTTTACATTTATATTACAAGTGATTTGAAATGCATAGAAAGCATATTACAAATACATTTTAAGTGTCAACTTAATGTTTCAAATGACTCTGAAAATAAAACATAAGAACATGTGCGAAATAATCATCATTTGAAAGTCTTGTTCCTTTTAGTTTGGCTGGAATAACAAGAAAAAGACTCACAGAGACATAGGCTACCGAATACAGCACTGTTGTCCAATGACTTGCCTAATTAATCTAGTTATGCCTTTAAATTGCACTTTAAGCTGAATACTAGTACCTTGCATTATTTCTAGTAAAATATTAAGTATTGTCAGCTTGCAAAGACAAAAACAATTATTAGACATTAATTATTAAACCTATTATGTTTTTCAAATTGTAAAAAAAAAATCTCTTCTATAAAAAAATATATATATTTTCTTTAACTGAAATATTTTTTTAAGAATATAATTTTGTAATATTCTTGTCTTCAACTGTGTATTTTTGTTGCAGCAAAGCTATTGAAAACTGCATGTCCACTGACCCACTAATCATCAGCTAGAGGGAGCTGTGATCCATTGCACACGGTGCTTGGATGTTTGAGCTGGAAAACTATCATCAGGATCGGGAGCATCATATTTTCAGAAAGAAGTGTTTAGTAATAACACTTTGATATAAGATCAATGGGAGATGAAGTGGTGTAAAGTAGCAGGTGATAATACTGTGGGACTTAGCATTGGCTTTACAACTTGGACGAAATAACTAAATCATTTTAATAAATACAAGACATAATAAAATACAATTTAAACCATGAGAAGCTGAGTATTACAGTAATTCTCCCACTGTAAAACAAAAAAAACAAAAAAAAAAAACAAATGTTACTGTTATACATTGTAATTAACTCCAACTACTGCTTTTAGAAAATGCTAACCAAAAAAACACAGGATTAAATTAATATTTACAGTAAATAAAGCAATATTTTTTGCCAAGTCATAAAACACTTCCAAACAGATTTTAGATTCAGAACTACACGTTTTGTAAAGTGACTCTTTTATAACTTGTCCACCAACAGTCAAACTATGTGTACACCTTTTTGGCTGTGTATTTGTCTATCTGTGCCTACATGTGTGTAGTATATAATATAATAGTATAATAACATCTTTGGATATTTTTTTTTCTGCTGGAGGTACTGTTGTCTTAAAAAAAAAAATAAAAAATAAAAAAAAAATATTACACATACCTTAAAAACGGTATTACAGAAAATTTTACAATTTTAAAACCTTGACTTTTCCAAACCGCTGTATACCTTAAAAACGGTTATCGTCCCATGCCAAGCCAGCACCTAAGCTTTTCACTCATCATAGTACTGTACATCTGCTGTTGATGATGTGACAATAAAAGTGATTTGATTTGTATGATTTTTCTTGTCAGGAAAGCCTTCAAACATTAGCAAATTCATAATAAACATGTCAATAAAGACAGTTAGGAACTGTGATTTTTCCAAATTCTAAGCTTGTTGCCTTTATAATAATAACAATGTACAAGAAAAAACACCAAAATTCAATGAATAAATTTAATTAGGTTACATAAAAACACTGCAAAAATAATAATAATAATAATAAAAATGATTTGAGCAAGGTTTGTGAAGTTCGCATTATTATTATAAATTTAAAGGTCCAGAAAAGTGCTTTTGAAACGTGCATTTTTATTCAATGTTTCATATAATCAAATCTCAACTGAAACACAAAGAAGGTGGGACAGAGCAGCTCCTCCCCTTTTAAAAAACAAAACAAAACAACCAATAGCATTTTGTTTTATCACAGCTCTGCCAATGAAAGTGATTGAGCTCAAGCGCATCAAATTAATTGCAAATAAGAAGCGTTTTTTAAGGGGGTGAGACATGTCAGACACTAGAGAGCATTTGATTGGTCAAGATTTGATGAAAACGTATTCACCTTATTCTCTGTGTACAAGCGGGACCAGCCATTAGAATCTCTTTGGCTCAAGACTTCCGCGCTTTCACTACCATTCATTTTTAGACATTAAAAACAGCTCGTTCTGATGCTTGATGGTGCAAACTGATATTTTCTTATTATATTATTCTGCTTTGTCTGTATAATCATGCAAACACTTGTTTTTAAGAGCAAGTAGTTTGACCATTTTCTGCCGTTTATTATTCCTAGTCATTTCTCTCATAGGCAACTGAATCGGAAGTTCTAAAACAATCGCAAAAACGAGCGCACTTCCGCATTAAAGAATAAGGTCAATAAAGTGACATGTTCATCCATTTAGGCAAAAGTGACAAACTGTAAGCTTTGCTTATATCAGGTTTATATCATCTAATAGCAAATGTTGTCACTGTTTTGGAGAACGCTAGCTTATAGATAACCAAACATACTGATACTAACATCCTAAAAACTTTAATTTCTAAGCACTTTTAAATTTCATTATTTGGCGATTTTACTAGCAAACAATTTCAGGAACATATTAAAAATCCATATTATTTTAAAACTTGACATCATTTAAGATAACTTGTTTGACATGAATATTAACAGTTCAAAAGCACATCTATCATATTAATGACATATTTGGACAATCTGTTTGGGTGTTATTAGAATGCTGCAACAAAACTCAACAAACAAGCCCACATTTTATGTGGCAACCAGATTTCATTAACATCCCCTAACTGAAACTTTCAAACTGAACCGTTTTGTTACTTCACTAAGATTTACGTAACATAAAGAGAGGAACTTTCTCTGCAAAGCACAAAAATCTGCTTCAATGATCTTGCGAGTTTAAGGAAATGCTCATTTTAGATTTGCTGAGGTGAAATCTTTCAGTTAGATAAGAAACAAGCGAGTGCACAGATATCAAGCAGGAGCCTTTTCAATCAAGAACAATCGCATTCAACTGTTAGCAATGGGAAACTAAATCCGCCACGTAAGGAACTGGAAAGGAACTCCCCAGACCACAACACCCTTCCTAATTCATGTGCGATAATGCGAATAGAGTTTACCCTCCATTCAATGCCGCATGAGAAAACAGAGGATGTTAACATGGTTGAGCACAAACCCTCTGACCCTTTAAAGGACTTGAAGTGAATTTAAAAACAAGTGGACAAACCTTGTCTGTTATACAGTTTGGAAAGTTTATCAGATGAAATATTTCATGCAGCAAAACAGATATTCACATTTTTATTACAAGTCAACTCACAACTTCTAACCGTCCAAGATAGAATAATAAAACATAACCTAAATTATTAGTATTTTAGCTATAGACTGCAGCTCTGCACAAGAAGTTTGGCCAGAGGTGAAATGATTGTGCCCAAGTGAGCCTGGTTTCTCTCAAGGGCTTTTTTCCTTCATTTTCGTCAATTGGTGAGTTTGTTCCTCACCACTGGCTTGCTTGGTTTGGGACTTGTGGAGCTGCACATCGATGGATTTGCTCTTTAGTGTTTAGACTTTCAGCAGTGAAAATGTAACTACCCTAAAACTGAACTTCACCTCTGAAAACAGGACTGATCCAGTTTCAGTTTACTAGAACTTCTATGTTAAGCTGATTTGACACAATCTTCATTGTAAAAGCTCTATAGAAATAAAGATGAATTTTATTATTATTATTATTATTAACCTAATTTTTTGTAATGTTTTAAAAGTAATTAACACTTTAAAATGATCAAAAGATAAATCAAATACAATTTTCATTGTTAAAAATTATCTTTATTTCAATGTAAAAGCTACAAAAATAGTAATGCAAATAATACTATATAATTCTTAAGAAATTTTTACATAAGACTGGCAATAATTTGTTATTAAACACTGAAGGTTATAGTATTGATGCTGATGAATAAACAAAATAATAATATTAATAATGACATGAACAATTAATAATAATAATAATAATAATAATAATAATAATAATAATAATAATAATAATA
>CAIGQZ010032266.1:8514874-8534926 GCA_903798205.1 Danio tinwini | reverse complement strand
GTGTGTGTGTGTGTGTGTGTGTGTGTGTGTGTGTGTGTGTGTGTGTGGGAAGTGAGTGTGTCTTGTTTGGGTTCTTCACTGCATGGTGTGTGTTTGTATGTGTGTTTACATTCTTCAGCTGGGTGGTCACGTGTTTTGTCGCTACTCTCAACGCACAGGTGTTTGTTATCAGTCACAGCTGATGCGCGTTCCACGCGCTATATATATGTTCAGTGTTTTGTAGTTAGCATTATCAGTTCATTGTTGTTCACTTCTGTGTCTGCTTCTGTTAGACTCTCTCGCTCGCTTTGGTGGAAGCTCTCCGACATAACCTGTTTCTTTTGGACCTTATGAAAGTCTCCGTCTCTGCAAAAGGTTTACATTTGAATCTCCTGTGTATATCATTGTGACAGTTCTTTTCCACAGGCCCGCAGATGCATGCCCGCAACACATGGCCCTCCAGCCAGTGCTGGAAGCATCTGTCAAAATGACAATATTTCTGGACGCCTGTTCTAGAGGCACTCAGGCCTGTAGGAACGAGGGTCGTTTCAGGGGCTGAGGGCGCGGCGACACAGCGCAGTGACAGTCACTCAGTGTGTGCCCGCGGGCCATGCGTGTCTGGGGACTCGATCGTGAAGCCAGTGCTGAAGTGGTATCATATGGAGTAATCTGAGCGGCGTGACAGCGGTGGACATCTGAGCCTCGATGTCATCAAGTGAGAGGGCAGCCATCCGAGAATGGATCGCTTCTCTCACTTGAAGCTTGGATGGAGCGCGTGGAGGAGCGAGAGGTCCGCAAGCCTGAGGGCGGCAAATTTACTCCCACTGTAACTCTCAGATCTGCCCAAGTGCCCACCGCGGAGCGGGGGACAACTGGGGTGGGTGGCCCTTTTGCAAGAGCTATCCGTGATCTTTAACTGCGCAACAGACATGCAGTGATGGCATGCACTGCCCGCGAGCACCGCAGTAACATGCTGGACCTCCAGACATGAAACCAGTGCTCGTGCCCATTATCCAAGTACAGGAAACCACCACATCCAGAAACGCACAGTCGAAGCGATGTCTTCAAAAAGACGCGCTGCATTGTGTTGCTCTCAACACGTGTTGCTCTTTTAGGAAATTCGCAACAATATATACCGCTCTGGAGGACCGGAATTAAAGAACGCTAGGCAAGGGAGAAACCCAGCTCGACCATCTGCCACTGCGTGTCACACACTCTGGACTAACTCAGCTGGAGGAACCCTCATCAACTCTCTCAGAAGGCTGTTGAAGTCTCTGAAGTAAAAATGATGCTTTGGCTTTGCGCGTGCTGTGCTCTTATAGCCAAATTAATTGCAACGAGCATCAGGTGCGCAAGCTAAAGCTGCCAACTCATTTGCATTTCATTGGCCCGTTTACATACTCTTTCAGATGATTGGCTTTCTGAATGAAATCCCCCATAGTGGAAGTTTTTCCACATAGCATTGAAGTTCCCCTCCCGAAGGGGAACTTAACAGTTCCGAGTTACAAATGGTTTACTTACTTTTTAAAAGTAAACTCAACTTGTCACTTTTAAGGCAACAGGTTTAATCAGTGTTTAAAAAAAGTAATGACTTTTTACAGTGTATCTCATTAACTGGCAATAAGCTGCGATTTAGTACTTTATTCAGCTAAAAGTCTTAGAGGGTGTCTGTAGAGTCTTAAAATGTACTAAATTTCAGGCCTTAAAAACTGCTAAATTGGGTAAAATATGGTGATGTAACTTTTAAAATATTTTAAACAGGTCTTAGTTTAACTATGTCCACGTAAAGCTATACCCTCTTACCCAATCAGACCAACACCCATCCAATCACCAACAATTTATCTCAAAAAATGTGACATTCATTAACTCTAATTACCAATTATCTTCCTTACATCTTCACAATAACATTTGTTTAAAAGTTCTCTGTGTTTATAGCTATACCTGGTAAGGACACTGACCTGGACAGAATGATGTGCATCAATTTAGCTAATTATAGTTTTTAAACTTGTCTTGTTTTAAAAGAAAGGTTATACTGAAAAGTTTACGGTAAGTATATAACTAGAGTTTGCTTGTTTTGACACATTATTTAAAATATGTGGCTAAGAAATAACTACATTTGAATTTGTTAATAGGGCAAGTAAAAATCTTTGCCACTGGCCCTTTGAAAAAGGTGAAACCTGAAGAAACCCTGTCTAGTTAATGGTTTAACAATGAGAACTGTATCCTACAATAAAGTGTGACCTAACTAACTAACTAACTAACTAACTAACTAACTAACTAACTAACTAACTAACTAACTAACTAAATAACTAAATAAATAAATAAAATAATTAATTAAGTGAAATAAAAGAATGAAAACAAACACCTAAGCTGTTTAGCTTAACTAATAAACCAAGCAAACAAACCAATCAACTAATTGGCTAACTAACTAAATAACTAATCAGATAACAAATTATATACAGTCATACCTATATACAGATTAAATAACTAACTAGAATGTCAAATAACTAGAAAAATAAAATAAATAAAATAAATAATCAATTTAATTATTAACGATACAAAAAACAAAAACAGCAACATCAGGAAACTGGCTAATTAACCCAATAACTAGAGAAACTAAAAATGAATGGAAATAATAACCTGCTAACAAACTATCTAAAAACCTGTCAAGTAACTGCATAGCAACTAACAAAACTAACTAACTTTATCAAAGATCGATCCATTTTTTTTAAAGACATGCATTAATGTGAGCAAAATGTATTGTAAAGTGTTTCTCTGCTGGCTAATGCTGACTTTTAAATGCACAAGTTTACTCACTTTCTCACACATGGATCAGTATCTGTTTGCCAACACATAACGCTGCTTTTTTATTTGTATGTTGAAAGTATATCAAAGTGCGAGACTGAAATGAGATTCCCATGAGGCTTTGTGTTTTCAGAAAGGTAAACACAGGACTCCCTTTTCCCTCGGCTAATGTTTCCTCCTCTTGGCTCTTTTTGTGGACAGACAGGGAATCTTACTCCCACCATTAAGGGCTTTGAATATAACAGCTTCTAAGTTTATTTTGTATTGCATTTCACGCCACAATTTCCCTTTTTTCCTGTTATGACTCATTAATTCTGAGATGGGTTCACAGATAAAAGCTGCTGTCGACAGATTGTAGACAGAGAAATTGAAAGGACTGCTGTGAAGTAGCCAAAATATAATCCTCATTTAAGCAGCTTTCTGTGTTTACTTCACATTTAACACAGTGTCAATTAAGTTTTAACCCTCTTGAAGCCAGTCATAACAAACAGCAGGGTGGTCTTAAAAACATTAGTTTGAATATACATTCCACCTGTGTTTTTAGTAACAACAAGCTAGGTTACAAGTCAGTGAGCATGACACATTCAACTGATATATTAAATATAAATTAGATATTAATATTAGAAAACAATTAATGAATAATTGTTTTAATGTAATTGTCTGGACAGAGACTGAGCAACTACGGACATACCTGTTGATGTCACCGGTCATACTAGGCCACCAGTAGTGGGGTTAAAGGAGTAAGAGGGTCAGTCTGCTATACCTTTGAGTCCAGAGCCTGGAAATTCATGAACTGTGCTCAGGAGGAGTTGGTGACATGTGGATGGTACAACGATTCTCCCTTCAGGCATCCTGGCAGAGCTTGCTCCTGGAGAGTTGCGGATCTTCTCATCAATATTCCATTGGATGGGGCTGAGGATTAACTTGGAGGGGACTATGGGTTCAGGGTCGATAGGATCATCAGGTGAGTGAATTCTTGAAAGTGCATCAGCCTACATTTTTACATCCTGCACTGTAATGAGCAGGGCCTATATCTGCAGATCTTTTTTTACTATTTCTGCACAGATTCTGCATAAAAAAATGGACTTGTGGATTTATGCAGAATGATATTGAGAGTGCAGGAGCTACAAACATAACACATAAAAAATGTAAATATTTATGTAATGTTTACAATCAAAACTTAATTGGAACTAGTTGTTTGTACTACAGCAGGTCTCTCATATAATGCATCCACTGAAAGACAGAAAATATTACTTTACAAATTACGTTACAAACTGTACACAGATACACCCGCTCTTTAAGATCTCAAAACTCAGGGCTTCCGGTTGTACCTAGAATAGCAAAGTCAAGTAAAGGAGGTCGAGCCTTCTCATTTATGGCTCCTAAACTCTGGAATAGCCTTCCTGATAATGTCTGAGGCTCAAACACACTCTCGCAGTTCAAAACTAGATTAAAGACTTATTTTTTTAGTAAAGCGTACACTCAGTGCATCACATAGTGGTATGATGCATGAATGTGCTCCACGCATCTCATTTAAATACACTATGAACAGCAGCTATGCTAATTATTCTCTTTATTCTCTATTTCCACCTGAAATACTCATCCCGAGGCCCCCAGAGATTATGCAGCACCACTGATGCAATCCAAGACCTGTGAAGAGATGATGCCAAGGTTCCACAATCCTGGACCAGGCCGTTTCCTGAGTAGCAGCTGTGGTGGTCATGGAGGAGTGGAAAGCATGCGTCTGATTCCTGTGACCTCCAGGGACAGCTAAGTCTTTGCTGACTTTGCTACCAAAGAAACCAAAGATCACAGGACTCAATGACTACAGACCTGTTGCCTTAACATCTGTGGCCATGAAGTCATTTGAAAGACTGGTGCTAGCTTATCTGAAGGACATCACTGGACCTTCGCTGGACCCCCTGCAGTTTGCCTATAGAGCAAACCGGTCTGTGGATGATGCAGTCACCATGGGACTGCATTATATCCTAGAACATCTGGACAAACCAGGGAACTATGCAAGGATACTGTTTGTGGACTTCAGTTCTGCCTTCAACACCATCGTCCCATCACTGCTCAAGAACAAACTGACCCAGCTGTCTGTCCCAGCTCTGTCTGTCAATGGATCACCAGCTTTCTGACAGATAGACAACAGCTAGTCAGAATGGGCAAAATCACATCCGACAGCCGCACCATCAGCACTGGTGCCCCCCAGGGATGTGTTCTCTCCCCACTGCTTTTCTCCCTGTACACAAACAACTGCACTGCAAAAGACCCCTCCATTAAGCTCTTGAAGTTTGCAAATGACACTACTGTTATCGGCCTCATCCAGAACGGTGACGAGTCTGCATATAGACAGAAGGTGGAGCGGCTGGCTTTATGGTGCAGATACAACAACCTGGAGCTGAACACGCTCAAAACAGTTGAGATGATAGTGGACTTTAGGCGAAACCCCCCTGCACTCCCCCCACTCACCATTATGAACAGCATGGGCACTCATTCACATGAACAGATGGGCACCACCATCTCTCAGGATCTGAAGTGGGACATTCACATTGACTCCATTGTAAAGAAAGCCCAGCAGAGACTGTACTTCCTTCGTCAGCTGAGGAAGTTCAACCTGCCACAGGAGCTGCTCGTACAGTTCTACTCAGCTGTCATCCAATCCATCCTCTGCACTTCAATCACCGTCTGGTTCAGCTCAGCTGCCAAAACCGACCTCCGAAGACTACAGCGAATTGTCCGGACTGCTGAACGAATCACTGGCACTACCCTTCCCACACTTCAAGAACTGTACTCTTCCAGAGTGAGTAAAAGGGCTCGTAAAATCACTTTGGACGCCTCACACCTAGCACACTACCTGTTCGAACTGTTACCGTCTGGTCGGCGCTACAGAGCACCAAGCACAACAACAGCCAGACACAGGAAAAGTTTCTTTCCTCAGGCCATTTCCCTTATGAACAGTTAAATATTCCCCTACTGTGCAATAAACGTGAAATACTTTCTCATACGCACTTGTACACAGCACCTTATAACCTGTATATTTACAACATATCTGTACATACAACTCAACATCCAGATCTTTTTTGACTGACTGCATCTCTGTTTAATGTTTAATGTTTATTGCCTTTTCTTTTCTTGTATTTAATTTTGTGTTGTCACTCGTCACTTTATGTACACTGGAAGCTTCTGTTGCCAAAACAAATTTCTTGTGTGTGTGAAGCACACTTGGCAATAAAACTGATTCTGATTCTGACTTCCAGCGTTCTCCAGCTTCCGGCACCTAGACTGCAGCTCTGCACAAGATGTTTGGCCATAGGAGAAATGGTCGTGCCCAACTGAGCCTGGTTTCTCTCGAGGTTTTTATCCTTCACTTACGCCAATGGGTGAAGTTTTTTCCTCGCTGCTGTTGCCACTGGCTTGCACGTTTCTGGACTTGTAGAGCTGCGCATCAACGGATTACTCTTCATTGTTTGGACTCTCAGCAGTGAATATTAAATCAGCAGTGAATATAGAATATTCACACTGACCTGAACTGAACTAAACTGAACTAAACTTAAACTCTGAAAACTGAACTGACACTTTCAAGTCACTATAATCAACAATGTGAAGCTGATTTGACACAATCCACATTGTAGAAGTGGTATACAAATGAAAATGAATTGAATTGTCTAAATATTTGCATATTATTCAACAATAATATCTGCATCCAACGCATATACCGTGCACCAGAGTAATTGGTGGTTTATTATACTGTGGTGACCCATGATAAATCAGGGACTAAGCTATAGATATAAAAGGATAGTGAGTAAGTGAGTGATTTAATTAATAGAATAAATGATGATTCACATAGATTTTGTGTGGGCCTAGTAATGAGGTGGTTAAATTTGGTAAGAACAGGGCCCATCCCACCTAATTTTCATAAATGGCATACTCAAATTAGTTTCTGCCTTCAAGCTTGAAAGAATACTTTTTTTCCTAGGACTGACAGTTCTAAAAATAATGAAATATGGAGCCCCATCCTTATCTTTTCAAAAGTTGAGAGTTTGGCACTTATGATGCATGTACTAATTTACTCTTATTTTCCCACTTCATTTCTTAATTTTTCAGTTTGACCAAGTCCATTTTTATATTCATATATTTTTATTCTATCTGGTGCATATCTGTGTAGACATTTCTTTCATTTTTTGGCTATCATGTGTAAAAAAAATTATACAGACTAAACTATTTTTTTTGTGAATGATTATTAAACTCTTATAAATAAAATATAAAACAAAGAGAAAAAAACAGAGCCCATGGAGCCTGATGTGGTTTTAGGTGCTTGGCCTTGTGCAGGCATTGTAGGTTCTTATGGTCTGTAATCACAGTGAAAAGATGTTCTGCCCACTCCAACCAATGCCGCCACTAGTGATAGTGGTTAAGAGTTGATTGGAGATTGCAATTTTGTTTTAATTCTGCACCAGCAGGAACAGTTTCTTCAAGACTGAAGACTTTGAGAATCACCTGCTACTGGGAGAGCACGACTCCTACCCTGTGGTGGAAGCACCAACTTCTACAGAGAAACTGAGCTTCGAAGAGACTTTGGTGTTCCAGGAAAGTTGAATCTTTGACAAAAGTTTGTAAATCCATGAAAGTAATGCAGTTCCTTCAGTGTGGATGTTTGGGGCCATTCCTGGATGGCTTGGACTTTCCCCTGGCCCATCTGAACTCTGGAAGGACTGATGAAGTAGACTAGAAACTTTATGCAGGAAAATGGAGCTCACATTCCACCAGCATTAGACAGACATGGTGTTCTCAGAGCTTTTGGAGGACCTGTGCTATGTAATGATGTAGAAAAAATGCAGGGTTACACACAATTCATTCTTGTTAACCCAACACAAATCCATTAGATGAATGTAACTAATTTAAGTAGATTGAACAATTAGGTTTCCCCTACACTCTCAGAAATAAAGGTACGCGATTTGTCACTGGGGTGGTACCTTTTTAAAAGGTACTTAAAGGGTCCATATTGGTACCTCAAAAGTATATTAGTACCTAAAAAATTTAAGTGGAACACTTTTGTACTTTTTAGGTACTAATATGTACCCTTACGGTACTAATATGGACCTTTTAGGTACAAATTTGTTCCTTTTGAAAAGGTACCACCCCAGTGACAGCTCTCGTACCTTTATTTCTGAGAGTGTATAAAAATCTCCAGCATTGTGTTGTTTCAGCTCATTTTATAAGTAAAAGTAAATAGTTACGTACTTTGAACAAGTAACAAAAATATTTATATGAGGGTCTATAAGGGTATTGTCATTAAACACTATGACAAAGCATTGGAAACTTTGGGAATACCTTGTCCATGAATGCCTGGAAGATGACTAGGATGATGAACAGTCCATAAGGCATGACCCGGTATTCATACTGCCCACAGGGTGTTATTAAACATATCTTCCATTCTTCTCCATCTTTTACTTTCATTATGCAAGAAAACATTAAAAAGTGTTGCTTCAACATTTCAACCTCTTTTCTAAAAGCCACAAATTGTATATCTTGTTAATCATATGCCTATTGTCACATTTGGCTGATATATCAAAAATATATATGGGTCAGCAATAAACTTAGACTATCATACTGTTTTTTTTGTTAACCTAATTACCAGAAAACGTCATACAGTGTAATAACTTACATACCCCCATCTTGTCACACATATTTAGAACAACAATCATTTGATTAGATATTAAGACTTGATTTAAAAATAAAATACAATTAATGTTTTGCAACTGTAATATTGCCAACCTGATTCAAACCACTAAATACCATCCATTTGTAAATAAGTTGTTTGCAAATAATCTAAAATATAATAACATTTAATATACTTTGTTTAATTATTACATAAACATATACAATAATATTACAATTAAATGACAATAGAACATTATTTTACTCTTTTTTATGACATTTCATTTCACAGTGTAGGCAAAAGTACTGGACATGAATATCTTGTCTTTGACCTGTATATTTAAAAACATCTTTTTTTTTTTTTTTATTTGAATTCCATAAGAAATATTTGCAATTCTATATTTTAGCAGTTTTTAGTAACCTCATGTGGGTCAGCGTGTGTATTGCCACATTCAGCTGATCTAGTAAATACACTGAAAAACATGAGTGTTTTCCCTAAAAGGCAAATGAGGTTGCATGGGAAACTCACATTTTCTAATATCTCGAACATATTTTGAAAAATAGGTGTCAGTATTTTGTCTTTAAAAGGCTATTTGACTTGGACAAGACAATTCCTATTATATGCTCTGAAAACTATCATTCATATTTTATTTTAGTGTAGTCTTTAAACCTATAGACTCACATGGGATGCTACATATTTCTTAAAAAATCTCATTCTTCAGTCCTGACTCACTCGCTGGGCTGTCTTTTGAATCGTGCTTGAATTGCACACAACTGTAAGCCCCTATTGTTCACAGCCAAAGTCACTGGGCGTTTGACAAGGGAAATCTTGTTCAGACCTCTTACTTAGAGCCAAGGAAAGTGCTCTTCACTCTCACTTCAAATCAAATCAATGTCTGATCAATCATGGGCCCTGAGCCTTCAGGGTGGCAGTGGGGATCAATCTGCCATTTTTCAGGGTGTCCACTGACTGCTTATATCTAGGGCTACGGCTGAGGCCTGTCTAATTGAATTAGCAGGGCCACGTCCCTGGGGTGGTTTCCATCTGGTTTTATATGTAACTGACAAGAAGAAGTGACTTGAAGATACATCAACAGATGCAGCTGGTAGTCCAGGAGGGAACTAAACCCTGTAGAGGATGTGAAATAAAATGCTATTTACTTGGAACGATTTCGCAATGTGTTTTGAAGAAGTCAGACGCGTTAAAACCATTTTAACCCCTGAAGAAATCACACTTTTAATTGCACGTTTTCAACTGTTGTTTCCTAACAGATGTGATGTGATTTGAAAAGTAAATGCGCTTCTTGTGCGAGCATTTCTTTTTTGGCATTCATGGTGGATGTTAATTAAATCAATGTTATCATTCCAGGTGATGACAACACCTGTGCTTTTAGTTCATTACTCAGACTGAATCACCTATTATTGTCCTCAATGTCAGACAGCAGAAATTATTGCTCAACCAACTCTGAGAGCTTTGTCTTTGCTCTCAGACACCCATATCCTATTTCTCTGCTTTTCATCTGGAGAAGATGGATTATTCGGATTGTTTTCAGGTGGTCCTGAGGCCAATTTTTTTTTTTTCATATTCAACAGTGAAGCCCGTTTTAAAGTGCAAAAGCATTCAAAGAGGACTGTTTAGATATTTTTTTCCTAAAGTAAATAATTATAACAAAGTTGTAAATTTAAAGGATTGAAATTTTTAGTGTTAACATAGAAAATATTGGTCACTCTTTATTTTGGTGGTCCGTTTGTTGAATTTAAGTTACATTGCATCTACGTGCTAACTAATTCTCTTTAAATTATAAGTAGACTGTTAGGTTGGGGTTATTGTTGGGGTTAGGGTTAGTATAAGTTGACATGCACTTGTAAAGTTTCTTATAGTCCGTTAAATGTCTGTTGAAGGAGCAGTATCAAAAGATATTAAGCTGACAGTCCACTAATACTAAAATGGACAATCAAAATAAAGTGTTACCAAAACATTTCCTGTTTGCAGTGAGCAAATAAATTGTATCTGAAAACATAAACACATTTAAATTTCAATGGCTGTAACACACTGCCAAATAGTTGGGACAGAGACATGATAACATGATGTAATGTCAAATCTCCCTTTAATTACAATGTTTTATCATATGGAAACAGGATGCTATTAAAGTTAAAATCCAAAAATTTGCCCAATCTGACATTATTCAAAACAGTTAGTGGTCATCAGTTATTTGTTTCCCCTTTTCATGATGACACATGCATTTTCAATTGGAGACAGATCTGGACTGCAGAAAGGCCAGTTAAACACATTCAGTCTGTGCCTACAAAGCTAAACAGAATAAGACTCGATCTAATAACCATAAACATCCCATAAAAATATATCATGGTAGCATGGAGTACATCATAGAGCAACCCGATCTCATCAATCTGCGTGCAAATAATATGAATTTACATTTTTCTTTGCGCGCAATGCATACGCCAAAATTCATGTTTGCATGCATATGATACAACAATCCTTCCCATTCATGTCTGTTAAGAATAGATGCGTCAAAAAATACCATGCACCAACCTTTACGTTGACGATGTTATGAACGAGACTCGGTTCCAATGCACAGTTCACCTGATGAGTGTCCATATTGAAGCAAGTAAAGACAACAGTCTTTTCCCCCATTTGTGAGGAAATCACTTCATTAACTGTATCATTTTAATCAATTTGGTGTTTCTGCATCACGTTACATGGAGTCGTGTGTTAGACGGCAGATTTTGTGTTCAAAGTTGTTATTCAAGTGGTTAGCTGGTAGCCTAGCATTCACATTAGCCTGTTGCCATTGGTTATAGATAAATTAATCAGTTTTTTATCATGTTATGACATGATTGGAAGTTTTTGGATGTATATATCTCTCAGCGTTTCCCCTACTATTATTATAGGGTGGCACCCCGCCCTCCCAACTGAAGTCAAGTTAATTGTATTTTCTATATAGCATCAGATCACAACTTCTTTTAATAAACAAGCAAAATAGCCGTATGTAATATCTTATTTACACAACGGCATGTCATTTCTGTCTCTACATCAAATTTCTGCTCTCTGAATCACGCACGGTGAAGTTCCACACAGCCACTCACTGCTGTATAAAAATGAGAGTGTGCACCACATCTGACAGAACAGATAGTTTCTCAGAAGTTAATTGCTTTAATTTCACAACTGTTGTTTAATTCTTGTAAAAAAAAGAGACTTTTTTGTAGTCTCACAGCCTTGTAGTATTATAGTCTCATAAAATATTGTCTGACAGCAATAACAACAACATTGTTTTGATAAGATTACGTTGACATTATGTAACACCCATTGATTTTGGCTGGCAAGGATGTCACGTCAACCTACACAAAACAGAAAAATATCAGCATTCTTTAAACGCTCCCAGTGTAGTGACGAGTAGCCCTCCTGCTCCGGGTCCCATAGTATGAGAAGCCAGGCTGGACAAAAGTCAAGCAAATGCATTTGAGAGACAGAATGAGCGTGAGGTAGACTGAGTGTGCATGCAAGAGAGACTGAATGGGCAAATGTGTTCGTTTGTGGTTTTATATTGCATTGTGTGAGTTTTACATCATCTTTGACTTTTTTAATAAAGTAAATGCCTTTTGTATAGCAGTCCAGAAACAGCTACTGTAGGAACATGTTTATATACTTCTAGAATTTTGTCCAATACGATGCTGAAAATTTGTAAATAATTGATCAGTCATGACATGGAAGAAGAGTCAAGAGAGAGGAGTCAAAAATGAGGATAATATGAAAATACTGTTCAAGAAATGCAAAATCAATTACAGATAAAATCCTTTTCAGCCCATTTTTGTCAATTCAGAGCTTTATAACATCTGAAAATTGGACACAGGCAATCCGGCAAAAAGTGCACACATGGCAGTCCCATTAGAACACATTTGCAGCCACGTACCACCCTGATTGTCCTCTCTCATCGCAAGTGAATTTTGCACATTCAAGCATCAGTCACATTTTCCTCAGAGAAAGAGTATGTCTTCCCACGCAGCCATTTTAAAACTAAAACAGTATCTGTCCTTGCTTCATGATGTCTATTTTCCTTGATATAAGTCAATGACAAGAGCACTCAAGAAAGCAGGTGTTCTAAAAGCACATACATTAAGAAGTATTTCGAATATAAATGCCTGAGCACCTTCCAGCAGAACAGTTTTTACTAGTGCCATTTAGCGTCAAAAAAAAAAAAAAAAGCCCCACATGCTATAAAAAATGAAGCCGTCTGCTGATGTCTGCAGGGTAATTAGCTCTCTCTTTCACTGCCTACCAAACTTCTGCCATTCAACATGTTACCTCAAACGGTGTTCCAGTGGCTGAACTCTCAGTGAACCTGGCCTGTGTTTTGCTGCTTCTCTTGTTGTTCAAACTTCCCCTTACTAGTTAACCCAGCCTGTTTACGCATGATAAAATCATCGTCTCAATTATTAAGACAACAGCTAATGACAGTGACACATTGATGAGTCACATCTGTGCATTTCCCTGTTTGCTGATTGCGTGAGAGAAACCCTAAAAACAAGAAGTGGTGACTTGTTTGTTTCGCCTGTGAACCTCTTGTTAGGTCACAGTCAAGTAGGCAGAAAAAGTTGTTTGCAGATTTCTTGCTCTGTGGTCTTTCATGCAGTCTGCGTTCTGAGTTCACCTCCGTGTCACCTGTAATGGGAGAGGGGTTTATTCATGATCAAGAAAGCCACTTTAAAGCATGACCTCATGCTCTGTGACATTTTTAGACCAACCAATGGAAAACTAAAGAGGCCACAGGGCCACAGGCTCTGTATTGATCACGCACAACCTCTGTTCATAGAGAATGACTCATGAATAAATACTTAACACCTCTAGACTCTGGTTTGTGTCAACTGTTTTTATGTAGTGGTGGCCCCAATAAGTCCTAGTTTACTTGGAGTCTTAAGTAACATAAATTTTAGAGAAAAAATCCTTTCTATATTGAAACTGTAATATTTAATGGGGTTCTCAGAAGTAGAAATGATCACATTTGCACTCAGTTATGGAATTTGAGTTCAGTACATGGAAATGACCGTATACTGTGAGCCTCATTTCCGCATTCTCATGTAAGTCCAGTAAGTAAAAAAAGGGGGAAAAAATGGTTAATCAGAACAAAACACAAACTGTTACATTGCACATAGGATTATTAATATGCAAGCCTCAGACTGCATTTGATTGTAACTACACTGTAAAAAAAAATCCATAATTTTATGGTTTATTGCCGGCAGCTGGGGTGCCGGACAAAAACAGTAAAAAAACACTCGTTAAATTACAGAAATTTACTGTAAAATAATGGACATTAAATTACAGAAATTTCCTTAAATTTGAATTTCTGGTAAATGTCTGCAAGTCAACCTCCGCTATTTTACAGTAAATTTCTGTAATTTAACGGCCGTTATTTTACGCTTTTTTTCCTGGGACCCCAGCTGCCGGAAATAAACCATAAAATTACGGATTTTTTTTTTACAGTCTCATGTAGTGAGACTATTATCATATGTCCCCCTCTTGTTTACCAGTAAGCTCTTGTTTATCTAAATGAGGTATATGCACAGCTAGTGTTTTTCAGCCAATAATGAACTTCTGGTGAAAGCTTTATTTTCAGTTTCATAAGATTTCTTTTACAGCATCGATGCTGTAATGTAATTCAAATATAATCAGTTAAATAGACTTAAGCATTCATTTAGTTGTTAAAGTGTAAAAAGAGATGAAAGACCGTTTAAACGCAAGAGCTGTCATTAGCAGCAGGCTAGCAAAGAAATTCTATTGAAAATACTGGGGTAAAATTAATTTCCATATTTTAAAGACATGGCGCTGAAAAAATATGACTTAATGCAGTGCTTCTTGTTTGGTCTGAAACCCACTTTATATCTTATCTCAGCCAGGCAGAGAAGATCGCTGTTTGTTAAGAAATCAGATCTTCAAGGTGGCAATTTTTTGTATGGGATGACGATTCACCGGAAGCACTGGTGCTGGCTGACTGAAATTAAAAGTCCACGTGCATATACCCTATTAAATTAGCTATTTATGTGGGACTCTTATTTTGAAAATGGTAGAGGCAGGAAGACTAAATTCCTGACATTCAATAGATCAATTACCATGTTTGTAAACATTCAGGATGCGCGCGCAGGGAGGTGGCAGAAAAAACCTGGAGCGCTAGCATTTACAGTGAGGGAATGACATCTGATGCAGTACAGAGTTTGTTGCTGTCTTAGAAATAAGATATATTGATTACATATTATATATATTATTTACATAATGCTTTCAGCGTATTATAACAGCTTGTCACCCAGTGATAAACACAGTGATTCGGCAAAATAAACGTTAAAGTGAGCGGCGTTCGTCTGACAGGTCTATTTGCGATAGCACCCTCTTAATGGATATTGGATAAGACTAAATGACCAAGCATCCAGCCCCAAATATACAATCTCATTGAAGCTCAAAGGGATTTTAAGAGAAGCGAGAAGTTAAGGCCCTACAAGTGTTTGGATGCCAACAATTGTGTTCTGTGTGGTCATGTGCAAGAAATAATGTTCCCTGGTTACCAGCAGAACAACAAGCAGAACAACTGCATTCCGACAGCAAACTACACCTGTATGGCAGGCCCAGGGTATGTGAACTTGGTTTTATATTCGCACATTCAGACTTTCTCCTTAATAATATAATTTCATAAACGTATTATTTGCAAACTCTAAATAGTGAAATCATATTAGCAGCCAATTACTATCAAAGTACAACATTATTCACAGTCAAATAAACAGTGTTAATGTTGTTTTCAAGTCACACTTGCAGGTTATTTCAGACCGAATACTCAAAGTGCCGATGTAAACAATATAGGGAGTGTCACAAGTTGTCACTGAATGAATGTGTGAATATAAAACCAACTTTACCTTAATAACTTACACTTTCACGTTTCATTCTTAGCATTCAGTGTCCACAGTTTAATTAACCATACGTAACTGTTTTGCCAAAATCATTGCTGCAATCAAAAACAAGTAATGTGTATGATTCAGCATAGCGTGAACTTACCTGATATAACATGAGAACTGCAGAGTCCAGCATTTCTAATTCGGTCATTACTTCATTCAGCTCCTTTAGCCAAAGACGTCTGCAGTCGGCATTAAAGCAGTGTGGTGTATGGTAAAAGTTACGTTTTCTATTTTCGAATTTGGCATCCTATCGCACAACACCACATGTTTGCTATTGCAGCCAGTCTTTTTTTGCAACCAGGGACCCGTGTGACGTCATGTGTGACGTAGGTTGGTAATTTGTCTATAGAGTGGCATTTTAGCAGTTCCGGTTCCCTCGTTCCGAAGTCAATGTTTTTTTTTTAATGGGATTTCAGTTAAATCGTTTAAATAAGGTTTGTGGCTACCACAATCTCAAAATACTTTTACGTTTTATACTACAACATAAAACACATCAGCTATATCCCACTGTTGCTTTTTTAATTAGTTACGCTTCTTTAAAAAGATGGTTGCTATCAAGTTGCTAAATGGCACTACAGGCAATGTTAGAGACATTACACGTCATCGAGCTGAACTGGTCTGGAACGCAGCCCGCTTGCGTTTGGCATTTAGATTTGTCTGTTATTTAAGTATTTTCAAAAAATAGTATTTTATAGTTTGCAGTGTTTTTTTTATTAGGAATTTATGTTGTGTGCATGTAATGGCTTCATTTGTAGAAACCGTCAACAGATTAATTTGTTGATCATTTATGTTAATAAATTGATTTTATGATGATACTGCTTACCAGTGCAGCCTGTCTCCTTCCTGTTACCAGTAATGCAAATGTCTGAATAAATTTGTAAAAATACATAAATATTAACTGTCATTTTAATGTGATCAATTGATGTTTTGTTGTTGTTTTTTTCTTTATCTGAACACATTTAACTCTTTGTCATAACGGTTTGTCAAAACAATATTTACACTCCTTAAAATTTATAGCATACAGTATGTGATTGTCTGGGCTGCTTTTTGCTGTACTTTGTGACAAAGAAGATTACTGAATGTTGTTCTCTATCCATGATGGAACAAACTTGAAGGCATTTGATAGACCTGTTCCTCACACCTCATCACTAAGATAAACGAGCTGTATGCACACGCGTGTTGCACTTATCTAAATATGACTTAAGATAATAATATGTAGGCACATACAGTTAAAGTCAGAATTATTAGCCCCCCTTGAATTGTTTCTTTTTTAAATATTTCCCAAATGATGTTTAACATCAGCGAGGACATTTTTCTTTCTGAAAAAGTCTTATTTGTTTTATTTCAGCTAGAAAAAAACTGTTTTAAATTTTTAAGAACCATTTTAAGGTCAAAATTATTAGCCCCTTTAGGCTAACTTTTTTTTAGATTTTCTACAGAAAAAAAACATCATTATACAATAACTTGTCTAATTACCCTAACCTTTCTAGTAAACCTAATTTACCTAGTTAAGCCTTTAAATGCCACTTTAAGCTGTATAGACGTGTCTTGAAAAATATCTAGTCAAATTTTATTTACTGTCATCATGACAAAGTTAAAATAAATCAGTTATTAGAAATGAGTTATTAAAGCTATTATGTTTAGAAATGTGTTGAAAAAATATTCTTTTCGTTAAACAGAAATTGGGGAAAAAAATAAACAGGGGGGCTAATAATTCTGATTTTAACTGTATATAAAACATACTGTACATGTTTTAAAACTTTTACAACGATTGTAAAGCAAAACCAATGTATTTCCCATGTAAAAACTATCTAAAAGGTAGGTCAATATACAGATGTGTTTTTTGCGTATTTGTTTTTGTTTATAATATATTGTGTGTATTTTAATATAAGAGTGTAAATCTTCGTCATGAACCATATTTTTTAAAAACGTAAGCATTATTTCTCAAAAGTTGTCGGAAGCAGGGCGGTGCTGACGTAACAAGCAAGTGCTCGAAGGCACTGTAGTCCATTTATAGCTTAATTTTAGATTGTCAATTGTTGTGCTTGCATTTAAAATCTAAAAGTGCTAAACGTTATATTTTCATGTGAAGATCATCAGCTTGGACAAAACGGGTAAGTGTAATGAATTGTGTTTTAACACAGCCTCTAGGAAAATCCTATAGAGATTTTAACATTTTAAGAGTTTTATGCTAGCAGCCGATTGGCCTACAAAGTGACATCAAAGTTCCTCCACTGGTGGTGTCAGAATGTATATAGACCAATGGGGATGTCATTGGCCCATGAACATTTCCTGCTTGTTGTCAAACTATTTCATAACTGTTACAAGAGGCAATTTAATCATACCTGCACGTTAAAACAGCTTTCCTAACATTATTCATCAATATGTAGACCTTTCTGCATTCTTGGAAGCTATGGAAATTAAAAATGTAAAACAGGAAATACGTAAGGACCATTGTTATTGTTTACATCCATCAAAATGGTCTATACTCTAAAAAACTGTTGTATTGTAAATGATGTGGCTTGGCACAGTGCTTTTCATCCGGTGTGTGATGGGCTTTAAGGAACAGTTCTATACAGATTATAAATTTATTCATCACAACACCAAAGAGTTTGTCAGAATCAGAATCTTTAAAATGTACCTTTTGTTAGTTTAACAGGTATATTGGGAAATTTTTTCATGCATGCTTGTAATGAGGCAATTAAACACATGTAGACTACTGAGCGTAAGTGTCCATTGCGTATTTATCCATATCACTCAGCTCGTTCTCCTAATTTCTCTTGAGTAAAGGGACACAAATAAACTTGATAAAACTCATCAGTTTATGCAGAAGTTGATGTTAATTCCTGCCTGTGTTTTACAGTTTTTTTCTGAATGCTTAAACCCTAAACGAGATTCTCATAGCACAATTTAAAAACGATTAATTCTTATAGCAAAACCCCTCACTGAGTTTGCAAAATTAAAAGCACAAACACTGCTTTGCACTAAGTTTGCAATTTTGTAACACACTTTGCAAAATTGTAGGTACAATCCACTGCACAGCACTCTTTTTGCAGAACTGTAAACACAACTCACTGCTTTACACTGAATTTCCAAAAGATCAACACACTCCTAGCAAAGCTATACACATGTATGGCTATTATTTACACTATTTTGCCTACTGTCTGGCTCACTGTCACATGTGAAAACAGATTTAGATAATTAGTTCACTTTGCAATCAGATACTTTCCCCGGTGCCTTGGACTAGAGGACATTGCATGTGACGCAGATGAAATTTTGTGGCTGTACCCAGGGAGAAGTGAGAGTAAAAGCCTATTAAAGATTTTTTAAAGCTAAAGTGGCAGTGTTGTTTAGTTTTTTTTTTTTCATCTTTTGCTATTGTGTTTATTTTTGATCGAGCACCGGCCTCCGAGATTTTTTAGATGTGCGCACAATTCTGTTTTTTGCCGGACCCAGAGAGATGACACGATGTAGTCTGATTTTTTTTTCTCAGTAAAATTACTATTTTGTGTTTTAACTTGGAAAAACACTTGTGCTTGTTTTGTAACATGTGTGTAAATAAACAGCAGTACTTGAAGTTTGCATCCCTGTATGTTTACAGAACTATGAGAAAAAAACTACAAAAAATAAAAATATCTATAACTTTTTTGTTGTTGTTAAATCTATAACTTAACTAAAAAACACCAACATACCGTGCAGACATCAAATAGAAACTCTGTAAGGGGTTAAATAAAACCATATTCTTGAAACAAATCATACAATTGTTTAGTCTTCTCACTCTTCATTATTTTTTAAAGCTTCTACATAGGTGGCAAACTCCATTTACAGTTTTTGCCAATTGTTTACACACAATTACTTGTACTTCAGACACAATGACTACAACATGCAACTGATGCACCAACCTCCTGAACCAGTTCTACTAAACTACAAGCACAATTCCTGCTTTACACTCAAATAGAAGGTTTAAAACATACTTTTTTCAAAACACTACACACAATTCCCTGCATTTGGCACACTTTTCATGCAGAAAATCTCTTGTTTTCACAAGGAACACACTGTCAATCAAAATTGTAAAGACAGTTGTCCTACTTTGCATACTAACTCATCACATAGGTAAACACCCGTCACACATAATTGCAATTTCGAAATCAAAGCTCATCTCATATTCTCCATTTCTCAATCCTATTGAGGAATTTTTTTCTGCCTGGGGATGGAAAGTGTATGACCGAATTTTTTTTACTGTAACTATTCTGTAAATACTTCTGTTGATCGCACATGTAGACCATGTTATGTGTAACTTTGTGTTAGTTGGGATGAACACTGTGTACACTGTTTTTGTGGGGAAAAATACAGTCAAATATATTTGGTACTGTGTATTTGTGTGTTTTGTATAAAACAATATTCTGAAATCTTTGACCATGCACTTATGTAGGCCTATGTTCTGTCTGTAGTAAGTGTAACACTGAACAAAAAAGGCTTACAGTAAGTCATTATGATAAATGGAAAAGAGGTGGTCATAGTGTTTTACATTAAGCATATCAGTGATCAACTGCTTCTTATAAATGTCTGTTCATGTGATGGTTTGTATGTGTCATTTGAAAACAAAACACCATTTTGAGAAGAAATGACATTGTTTTGAATGTAAAGTTA
>CAIGQZ010032266.1:8509874-8512374 GCA_903798205.1 Danio tinwini | reverse complement strand
CAGGCTTGGGAAACAATGTTCTAATCCACCCCCAGTGTGTACCATCCCCCTGGATGACCGAAAGCAGCCATATTGCACCAGACCACACACTACACACCAGCTGATTGGTGGGGAGAAAAAGACAGGGTGAACTGGACCTAGGTTTTATGTCTCATCCGAAAGACGGCGCTAATTGAGCAGTATAGAGTAGGGATGGCTGACGTGAAACTGTTGTTTCGACATGGTGAGATCTTGAAGAACAAGTGTTTCGAAACATTGCACCGAAGCATGATCTGGAACAACCTGGTCACGTGACTAAAGTGATTCAAAGCATCGACCATTTCAGAAGTGTTTCAAGACCTGGTGAATCTGCATTTAATTACTTGGCTGCAAATGGCGTTTGGGTTTGAACCCCCTACAAATACTCTGAAATTCTGATTTAATGTATTTTAATAATGTTACTGTTTTATGGTGTAGTCTAGTAGGGTACACCTGCAAATATGCCATCAATATAGCCTCATTTTTTTAACACTGTATAACAATAATTAATATTTTTAAAGTAGTGTGATGATTGGGTTTAGGGTTGGGGTAGACGTTAATAAAATACAATGGCATATTTCATTCATTTATTCATTTTCTTTTTGGGGAGAACATGCAAACTCCACACAGAAACGCCAACTGACCCAGCCGAAGCTCGAACCAGCGACACATTTCCTTTGACTGTTCCAGTGTTTCATGAAGCCCGCTTTGCCCACCACTGGTATAGAGTCCCCATCAATATACTGGGGCGTTAGGACCCACACAGACCGCAGGTTGAGTGCCCCCTGGTGTGTTTGCATACATGTATACTTTTCATTGTGTCTTCCTTAAACTTCAGCGGTTTGCATTTTCCACGGTCACAGAAGCTCCCTGTCATCTTAAATAGGTGCAGCTGGAAAGTGCGAACGCACTGCCTCACGTGCTCGTCCCTCCATTGGAAATAACGAACTAACGACGTGCAGCGCAATGCATTTCGCGTTGTCGTGGATGAAAGTGAGGACTGGGGGGTTTGCTCACTATTCTGCCGCCTAGGTCGCCTCTATGGATGCGCTGGCCCTGCTCAGGACACTGTGAACATGCGAATGTGCACGTCTGGTGTGCCGCGTCATGGCTCCACCACTCTCCACCATATGTCCACTCTGTCGTACATGTACAGCTGGCTGGTACTCTCACTCATGTTGCTTCTCTCTTGTCTGCCTGTCTATTACAATACACAAAGCAGGGGAGCTCTTGGCTCCACCCCCTTGTTAAGTTGGGCGGGAAGTCGAAACTAATTTTCATGTGAAGCAACACGCCCCTAAAACAGCAAACTGTGTACACGCCCCCAAAATGACACTTTTTAACACATCATAATAAAAAAATCTGAATTGTGTTTTAAACTGAACCTAAACTGGCACACTCAGAGGAACCATAATATTAATATTACATCTTAAAAAAGGGGTAAAATAGGTGCCCTTTAACAAGAATTGCTGTCTAAATTTCAAGAATCAAGAACCAAGAATAAAGTCTATATCATATGTAATGATTCTACAAATGCATTATCAAGCATGGCACAGTTTTACTCATACATGTTCTCATGTGTCAACAGTTCTTAGCATGGCGTGGTTGAGAAGTTAATTATGTAACATCTTGCTCCTGTTTGTATGCTAATTGTTATAGCTGTGCTCTGAGGACAGGGTTGCATGTTCATTACAGCACTCCAGGGCAAAGCAGGGTTCAGAAGTCAAGGCACTTTAGTCATAAATCTCCCAATCTGCCTAGTCCTGTCAGGATTAATGCATCTCATTGGATAACAAAGACTGAGCAGTGTTCGCCTCATTTTTTTTGTTATTCACTTCACAAAATGTGTTTGTTGCTTAAAGGGTCACTGAATCCTTCCAAAATAAACAGATCACACTAGCACACACGCACAGAGATAGAAAACAACATGTGCACTGCCATCTGTGAAGGAAAGCTGATTATAATGTTCATTTGCATGCTTATTATGATGGTTAAATTTATATTGATGGAAGCTAATTTACATGTGGGGTAAACCATTTCTTTCTTTCTTTTTTGCTACAAGATGTAATCAAGATTCGACTTAATTTTTTTATCATAATTACTGAGTCATTTACAATTAATGCTGAAGCTGTCTTAAAGCTGTCTTATTTAGGATTTCAGAAGCTTCAATACTGCATATGTAAAAACTGCTGTGAATGTATATGTGTTTACAGTATGTAACAGTAATATGCTGTATAAAAAAATAATGTTTGTTCAAAACATTTAAGAGATTGAAGTGGAAAGTATTATTTAATAATAAATTTAATTAATTATAAAAAATAACGAATACAATTCACATTTAAATGTTTGTTCTAATACAATTCTAGCAGTTTAAGTCATTTTTACAAAACAACATTGTGTTGGTTCATTTTTTTAGACAAAATGAATTTAACATTTATAATATAATATAATATAATATAATATAATATAATATAATATAATA
>CAIGQZ010032266.1:8492490-8509474 GCA_903798205.1 Danio tinwini | reverse complement strand
ATAATTTAATTAAGATTAAATTATCAATTTAATTATTAACCACATGTGTATTACTCATAGTCCGTGTTACTAAAAAAACTATAGGGATATAGTATCAGTAGTCTGTACAATACATGCACCAATGTATTTTTTTAATGTGATATATTGTGTATTTTTGTCCATTATGTTCAGTTATACATGTTTTAACCATTCAAAACAGAATTCTACTATCTCATTCAGTGCCTTAAATCACAAATGTCCCACATTAAGAAGTTGCAGATTTTCTCAAACAGTTTTTATTAACAGCACTACACTCAACACTCACTACAAAAAATTCAAGAGGTCTGTTATCACTGCACAGTTTAACACATTTTTGTAACTTGAAAATTCTAAATTGCTAATTAGATTAAAACTTTTAAGTTAACGGAATAATTTTGTTGTTTTCAAAACAGGGAAATATTGATAATTACATCAGCTTAAAAAAATTTGGCTAACTGAAAGGTACATACATCTGTCAATAAGTTTAAACAACATTTAACTTGTAGAAAGCCAAAGAAATTGGGCTGATAACTGTTTTGTATTTTTAAGCCCACACACTGATGTTTTTTGTTATTTTTCATACAGTTTATAAGGGACATGTTTTTGTTTTGTAAAACAATGAAAATCTGTGGTTTAAAACAAATAAACAATTACTGAATGTTGTGGTTAAATGTATTTCTTATAAGCAACTGAATGAACAGTAAATTTAAAAACAAACAAAAAATTAAACAATTTCGACTACTTAATTTATTTGAGGTTCTAAACTTGAAAACATGCATGCAATTTAAAACATAACACTGGATTTTATTTAAATTTTATTACAAAAACTGGGTGAATCAACTTAATTTCTGAGCAGTGACTTAAAAAATTGAGTTTATGCTATGTAAAAATGATTGAAAAGAAAAAAGGTCATTTGGCTAGCATAATAAAGTTTGATGTCGGAACTTAATTTTGTTAGATGTTGCCATAACTTGAATATATTGATGCAAACTGTTTAATTTTTTTGTGTGGTCTAAACCAGGGGTGTCCAAACTCGGTCCTGGAGGGCCAGTGTCCTGCATGGTTTATCTCCAACCTTAACACATCTCTCTGGAAGTTTTTAGTATACCTAGAAAGAGCTTGATTAGCTGGTTCAGGTGAGTTTAATTGGGGTTGGAACTAAAATATGCAGGACACCGGCCCTTCAGGACTGAGTTTGGACACCCCTGGTCTAAACAGTATTTTTTAGAGTGTGATATAATTTCTTATATAAATGTGTTATCTTCATTTTCACTTTAGATTTTATTACGTCTAATACTGGGGTTTTAAAAATGGTATTGGGTGTAGATTTATAGATTGGGCTATACACTGCAGGATTTCACAGAATTCACCTAATGTACTGTCTGCTAATGATGATCGGATAAACAAAAATGTTTCTTAATACTTGGTATAAACAGTATCACAAAGATCAAAAGTGAGCGGATGACCTTAAACATTTAAAGCTTATTCACACTTGATTTTATAGTCATCCACAAAATGTATTTTAACAGTAGGTGTAAACAGCTCATCGATACTAGTGTGGGATGATCGTGGGTTTTAAGTCATGTCTGCTTTTTGGGGTAAGGAGCAACCTGTTGTGTTGTGCCAGCCTTATTTTCCTCTCTCTCACACCCACTTCTCCTCCAGTCAAGGCTAACAGACTTTCTCCAGTTTCCCTCAGAAGAATAATTGGGCCTCCTCCTTGTTTTATTGTTGCTTTCCAGATCATAAATCAGCAAGAGGGATGGTGGCGGTTCCTCTGCACTGCTCCACTCCTGCCCTGCAGCCATGATGGGAAGTTGCTCTCTAGTGACATGCAGTATTCCCATGTGTGCTTGGATATGGATCCCAGAGTAAAGGCTACCACAGGAAACAAAAGATGGCTTGTATTATTGTGACCGAGTGCCCAAAGGCTAATTAGGCAGAAAAAAGGGAGAGAAAGCCTTCAAATCAATCATGCCGATGCTGCCGCTAAATAATGAATGACAAAATAATGAATTTTTAAAACATTTTTGTTTTCTGTTTTTATTCTGGGGACGAGGAGGAACAACTTGCCTTTGTTAGTGTGAACTTTGATATAGAGTTCTTTTTTTTTGGGGGGAGGGGGGGGGGGGGTTGAGTAACTAAAGTGGAAAATAGTTTAACATGCAAAGCTGTTTCACGTACAAAGATAAAGTGTGATTTGGTCTGCTGATCAAAACCACTTCCTCCTACAAGGTAGAACAAATTGTACTTGGATTGTACTTTTTCTATTTCCTTCTTTTTTCATATTGACACATCAGTCATCATGCCACTAGCCATATCTAAGTGGTATCTAGCTCATCTTGAGCTCATATAAAAAAAAAAAAATTCAGAACTTTTTTTTGTGTGAGGTTTTTCTTTATTCGTTTCAGAGGCAGTTGTTGCATGACTTTTGTAATTTGCATCAATACACCATGCATAAACATTAGGTCCTGTATAGAAAATTTGCATTAGAACGTTCAGAATATTATGTCCATCTTATGGTCTGTGGCAAAAGTGATAGCTATCACTAAACACTATGAAGGCAGAAGGACAAGCATCGTTATCATTAGATGTAGGTGCCATCTAGTGGAGAGGCTGATATTTTGTTAGTGAGAAGACTATCTAAAACCATTAACATTGAATCATATATTAGGCCAAGTGTTTAGTATTTTATATACAGTTTTTTAAATATCCAAGCTACATGAAACTTTGCAAGTTATAAGAACTTTTCCATATCATCCCCAGTAAATTAAGTTAGTTTTTTATTATTGCTGAAAGTTCTATGAACATTCAAAACTCCAGTTTATTCATTCATTCATTGTCCTTCGGCTTAGTCCCTTTATTCACCAGGGGTTGCCACAGCGGAATGAACCGCCAACTTATCCAGCATATGTTTTACACATTTTACACAACATCCATACACACTCATTCACACACATATTCACAATTTAGTTTATTCTACCACCTGTCTTTTGACTTTTTAAGGTTTATTTAAACCTTAAGAATAGAATATAATTCAAAACATAACTAGAATGACACTTTATGTGGTTATATAAGTGTTCTTTTAATGTTTTTTTTTTTTTTTTTTTGAGGAATGTCTTGAAAATTATAAACTATTCCATTCATAAAACGACTACTCAGGGTTTTATATAGTTAGGTAATAGCAATGGTATGTGTGGTATGGCTGTGGTAATATTGCGTAACATTGCGGTTAATATATTTTTTACAACATTGGTTATAGACTAAACATAATTTACAACCTTACTATGTTGTGTGATGTTGTTTTATGATATTTTCAACGTTTTTTTTTTTTTTTCCAACTTAGCAAATATAAATCCAATGTTAAAAATGCAATGTTCACTAACACATATACAGCATAAACTTCAAATAATTTCTAAATAATATGAAATAATCTATAGACTTTTAAAACTTCAATAGGCCTACATTTCTAATTTACTTTTAATATACATGCACATACATAAAACAACCAGAAGTTAATTTCCTTTTTCATTCCATCACTCATTCATAGGCTTACTGGTAGTCGTGACAACAGCGACATACAGGGAAACTATCGTCTTCAGTTTCCAGACCATCCAAAATAATAATAAAAAAAACATTTAAAATTTAACAAGATTACAAATTTAACACGCGTTTATCAAAGTTGCAAATCTGCACCTTTAACTAGTATTAAATGGAAGCCCGCGAAATTTCGCAAGGAAAAAATATGGTGTATGAAGCAAAGTTCACAGAATACAATGTATTTAAAGCTTTTTCCAGTTCATTTTTTTTTTATTTAGGAAAGTCCTCGTCGAGTTAATGAAGCACATAAATCCCGTCTTATTTGGAAGACAACAGAGTATTGATATGGTGAGTACTGCCTCTTGTTCGTTAGTTTAATTGTGAAGGATGACATTCATTTGTGTCAATCAGGAAAAACAAACATTACGCTTACAGCGAAGGATTTATCCTGTTGTCTAAACGTTTTCGAGTGCTCCTAATTCAGAGGCTCAATTACAGCTTGGTGTTAAAAAGGTGCACAAACACGCAAACGGTGAAGTCTTAACGCCACCGAGTGCAAATGAAACGATTAGCTGCTCGGCATGAGATGCTCTGCTTGACTGCAGGTGCGTCTCAGTCCTCAGAAAGTCATAAGCCAGTGATGGTATGCTTGGTAATTTAGGAATACAAATTGAACAAGCCGATTTTTGCAAAGAAACATCAGGCAAGGTGAAGGAGCATGGCAGAAAACAGATGTAACAAAACTGAGAGCAATAAAGAAACCTCTCAAAATGGAAATGACTTGCACTAGTCATCCCAGGCAAGCTGCAGTTTAAAACCCACCTGTTCTTCTCATCTCAAATGGCACGATTTATCAGGCAGGATTGCGGGAGAAATGAATGTACTGGAGGTAATTTTCCACCGTATTAGATTTTAAACAAAAGCATGTGAAATTATCCACAGAGACTGCGAAACCGTTTTACCCGCCGTTATGAAAATTAAACATTGTGGGAGGTAGGCTTTTCAGTGGATTGTTGATACATTACCTCTGATATTATGCAATTTGTTTGTCTGTATATTTTTAGGGTAATTTTTATTTCACCTTATCTCAAACACCCCTCTGTTAAATGCCTGTAATTGAGACAAAGCTTTCTCATTTGGAGTCGGATCCCTCGCGACGCCTTACAGGAATATAATGACACCTCGCCACCATAATTATTAACATGTGCGAGGAACACTTAGCATTTGGATTAAACCATTGATCTCAATTGGTCCAGGTAGTTTGTCAGGTAAATGGCTTTACACCAATCAAAGCGAATAGAAGATTGCTCCCCCGCTGCCAGTGTGTCCGATGGAAATAAGGACCCTTTGTGGTTTGTTTAGTCAAAGCCTACAAAGCACTTCAATTATTGCATTGCTGTTTATATCAGCGCTTGAGATGACAGCCATTTCCTCAGCCGTTGAAATCAAGTAGCTCTTTGTTTTCTGCTTACAAACAGCCATAAAGCCACTAAATGGAGAATAAAATGATGAAGATGGGGATGCACAAGAGGAACATTAATCTGAGTGAGATGGAAAATCTGCTGACAGGTATGTCGACTCATACTACTATTCTAATAAACAAACCACTCTGTTTCCTGGGTAATGCATTTTCTTGCTTCCCTTTCGGTAAATGGCTTCGACTTTCTCATCTTTGGCCCTGGAAGAGCAGGGGTTTAATTTTTATATACAGACATAAAAAAAAGTCTCTGCATTGACAGCGCTCTGGTTAAATATTTCCCTAGGCCATAGTTGAATTGCGAATACTTTTAATAGTGGTGAGGATTGCAGCGGGCAGGTTCGGGGACTGGGAGGTCCCAAGATGCTGAGGCCAAATTGACAGGCCCCGTCTATGTTGGCTCAGTCTTCATTTACAGCAGGATGATCCTTGCCAACCCTGGTGGCAGCCAATTTGCTCTAGGACAGATGAATGTGGAGAGGTATATGGAGGCGGTGTTTTCCCACAATCCCTCTGGTACGTGCCGGGTAGATGTGAGATCTCTGTCACAGATCTGACATCTTATTTACCCCATTGTTTGAGGAAATGTTGACTTAACTGTTTCAACATTAGGAAATTTTAAATCAAGTGATGAGGATGAGATCATTATTTTGAATCTCAAGAGGCCATTTCAGTTCATTTGAGTAGTGTTGAGTAATTTTTTACTAACATTTGGTTGAAAACCTCACACATGGTTTTAAATGTTATGATTAGATATCATTTACTGAATTCAGCTTGTGTTCACAATCTGAAGGACAAACAACACATTTAAGTGCTCCCTTAATTTTTAATTAGCTTCTCTTCCCTGTCATTAAAGAGAGGTGTAAACACTGCCCAGGGCAGACTGTTAAAATTGCCAGTTTTGTCATTGCATAGAGAGCTGAGGGAAAGAGCAGAGTTCTAGCATGCAAAGAATTATTATTATTATAATTTTTTTGTTAACTGGCAGAGCAGAACAGTTTGCTTTGGGTTCATGGCTTCCTTATAAAGAAATTTAAAAGCTGGTCTCTTAAAAGACACATAGTAAAGATAAATTATGTTCTAATTTGAATGTACCTGTATGTGTTGTACAATTTATCATGAATAATCAGAAAATAGTACATATGCTTACAGTGCTCAGCATATGTAGGTACACACCTCACAAATCTATCTTTTAAATTCATGTTTTCAATAGGAAGCTATACAATGTTATATTTGTGCATATACATTAGATTATTCAGTACTGAAGACAAATCTGGAGCTTATCTAACAAAATAGCTTTCAATAACGGTCCAAAACTAGTACACCCAAATTTATATGTTATAGAAAAATATTAAATACAAATTAAAAAAAAAGAAAAATGAAGAAAAGCAAAAAAAATAGAAAAATTAACATTTCTTTTTATTTTGTAGGTAATATTTAGCTTGAAATAAATTGTATTATCTTACAATTTCTAAATATGTTTGGTGACTAAAATATTATTTTAATAAATATATCAGTTTAATAAATTAGTTTTGTTTAAATGTGCCAGAATACATTGCCTATATTCACTGAGAATAGAAAAATATAGTCATTTTCAAAATGGGGTGTACTCAGTCTTGCTGACCACTGTATAGCGTATAGCGTATATGTGTAGTGTATAGCAAACAAAACCTCACCATTCATTTACTGTGACTTCATATATAGTTATTTTGCTGATTAATGTTCCCAGTGATCAGTCTACATTTGGATTAGCTGAACTGCACTACTTTTGTTTTATTCATTCAATTATTTGTTAAATTCAATGTCATTCTATAGCGTCCACATAAAAATGTGTGAAAATTAATCACAATTAATCACATCCAAAATAAAAAAAAAACTATTTTGACAATTAAAGTGTGTGCACTGTGTATATTTACTATGCATACATAAATACACACATGAATGCATATATTTGAGAAATTGTTTATATTTACATAAAATATATATGTATATGATTAAAATTATATATACATTTAAATATCTATATGTAACAAAATATTTTTGTATTGTTTTCTTTCTATGTATTACATATACAATATATATAACACACACAGATATTACGTCAAAAAACCTTTATCTTGGATGCGATTAATCATAATTAAACTTTGTCCAGTACTTTTTTTTTTTGATGACTGGATTCAGGTGAAAATGATCATAGAAATCAAATGGCCTCGCTTTTTGTTTTACTTTTGTCTTATTTTGTTTGTTATTTATGATTCCAGAGAGGTAATGCACACAGATGAATTTGTCTATGAATTCTGGCCTGAGTTCTCATTTTCAGGGGTTGCATCCCAAGGGAAATCCACAGTGTCCAACTCATTTTTACCTGCACACGTTATAGCTGCCTGTAACAATTTGAATGTTTCCACACTTGCTGATGAAACCCTCTGTGCTTTGGGCTTTGTTTTCTGTGTTGTTAGATGTCAATCACATAAGCTGATCAGTATTCAGAGTGATATCCCCTTTTCCACTGGGTCTGATTTCTAGCTCCTGAGTCAATTACTTTTCATTTGTCTGGCCTGAATTGCTGAAGCCATGTTCAGCTGAGGTTCCTCACTGCTCTCAGGCTTTCACTTTGCAGGGAATGCCAATGCAGAGTGGCACATGCAAACAAAGACTGGCATGCATCAGTCCAGCTATTATTTTCTATTTATTGTCTTGATATTTAAAGATACTTTCTTATTTGTTTGAAATGTAAGACAGGAAACAATGGAGTCCAACAATTATAAATAATAGGACAGAATTAAGGTTTTATATTTTAATGTAGGAACGTCTGCCTACTTTATTTTTTGAAGTATTTAAAACTCTAGAAACTTTTTTCACAAAATCATGAGGACATTAAGTAATGAAAGGATTGCATTCAATTCACATCCTTCATTTCCTGGTGTGAATATAAGGTCCATCAATTACTTAAAATGAGCTTCAGGAACTGTGGTAATGGTTTAAACAGAAACAAGATTGTCTAATCACATCAAATTATTTCAGTTTCTGGATTTTCTGTATTTGTAATCATTTAAATCTTTGATTGTTTTTAATATTTGTTTATGCCTGTGAAGCACTTTATGCATGAAATGTGATATACAAATACAATTATTGTAATTATAATTAAAACATTTTCTCACTATTTAATGGTTCTAATCTTATTATTATTTATTAATTATTATTTTTAACACAAAACAAGATATTCTGAGGAATGTTCTGAAAAAATATTGACTTCCATATAGGAAAAAAACAAAAAAAACAAAACAATGTCAGTGGTTGTTTTTTTCCAACAATCTTCAGTATATATTTCTTTGTGTTCAACAGAAGAAAGAACCTCAAACAGGTTTGGAACAAGTGTAGAATCAGCAAGTGATGACATAGTTTTCATTTTTGGTGAACTATCCCATCTTATGTCACATGAGGTTTTTGTTTGAATTATTCTTTTGTTTAATGTAGAGATCTCAATTCCCTCATGATTTTGAGGGTATTTAACGAGTAATACTTTTTTAAAGGTTTAATTGCTGCAGTCAGTAAATTGCTGCAATCACACTCTTTTGAGTGTGTAAGTTACTCGTTAATACTTCACATGCTTTATTACTAGAAGAATCTGCATTTTTGAATAAATTACTTTGAATATTTCAGTGACTCACTCAAAGCGTTCACTTGCTTCGTTACTGGATGAATCAGGTTTTTTGAGAACATTTCTTGGGTGAATAATTTATTGATTCTGTCATTACATTTTTCACTTTTTATTACTGGTTGAATCTGTTTTTCAACTGATCTCTTGAATAAATTCTCCAGTTGCTCACTTATAAATACTTTGCTTGCTTTGTTATTGGATACAAATTTATTTTTTCTTCTTTTAACAGATCTCTTGAATAAATTATTTACAGCAAGCACATTTCAGTGACTAGTCACATCTTCACAATAGTTACTGGCAGACTGGACTGGGGCAAAAAATCGGCCCTGGCATTTTGGGCCAGAGCGGCCCACTACATACAATCAAAATGCTATTCATCTGTGCATGTCCAATATGTTTATCAACTTCTATTTTATAAAAACACAAAAGCCATATATATGAAATAAATAAATAAATACACACATTAATCTCAACTTAATTTCTGTATACTAACCATAAAGATTTTTGTTAGGTTCTAAAAAAGTACACTATTCATTCATTTAATTATTTTCCTTCAGCTTAGTCCCTTATTTATCAGGGGTTGCCACAGCGGAATCAACCGCCAACTATTCCAGCATATGTTTTATGCAGCAGATGCCCTTCCAGCCACAACCCAGTATCGGAAAACATCCATACACACTCGTTCACACACACACTCATACACTACAGCCAATTTAGCTTATTCAATACACTATTCACTCAGCCTATATTACATAATAAACATAACAAAAATTGCCTGTCATATCAATAATGGCTATTAACATTAATATTAACATATTATTAACAGTTTAACATACAATACATTTATACGATAAAGGCAAGCAATCAGTCAATGTTCAGAATCCGTGTACGTGGTTACATAAATTAATATATTACTTTTCTTTGCACTTAGCCAAAACAGAGTTAACTGAGAACAAGTGATTCAAAAGACTGAAGAGTCGTTAGATATAGACAACAAGCACGCTCACACAGAGCCCAAAATAGGAGTTTGGGATTGGGCCAGCCCAGTGTCAATAAAGAAAAGAACCAATGGGCTGCAGATTATGTCACATGGGCCGGTCTGTCTGAAAAAAAAGCGTCTTACTTTCAGAGAGTCACAGATCATAGCATCATCAATTAATTAGGCAGAAAAAAACTATAGGCTGCTAATCGTTTTATGGGCCGATCAAATCATAAGACGATGATCAGCCCGGCCCAAAAAGTAGATTGGCCAAGAGAAAAACTGCCTGGTCTGCCAGATGTTCAGTCCGCCCCTGCCTACTGTCATTGAAAAAAATCGATGCAATATTTCAAGTTATTTCAAAACTTAATTATGCTGTGTTTATACAGTGCCTATGGACAATCATCATACCCTGTGAAAATTTATACCTATACTGACATTACACCCTGTTTTCAAAAAACTTTTGGGATAAAGTTGTAGAATGCACAAGTTAGGAGAAGGCTACAAAAAAATAATAAAAATCAGGCTGTATGAAAAATAAAGTAATTTATTTCAATGCGGGGTATAATGATTTTCTATAGGCATTGTATATTATATAAGCTCTTCATTCAGCACTTATGTGCTAATTTTAATGTTTGTAGCACATATATAATGGAACTATGATTGTGAAGCTATTTTAAAACTGAAATTAAATTAATAACCACTGAATGTTTGCTATGATCAATTTGACCAAATGTTTAATAGTCATAGGCAAACCATTGTCAAATAGTCACACTATTTAGTGGGTATTAGAACTGAGATTGCACTCTTTTAATGATTAATCGTGTAGTTATGTTACTAGTGACTTTTTGCTTTGTTTCCTTGACTTCTGGCTAATCAGAATGCAATTCCTATGTTCGGTTGCTTACAACAAGGTACACAACAGTCCATTCCACCGAACAGTCTGCATCACTCTATATCCCTCATGGCCTCGTTGTCATTCACATTAAATTAAATATGCTGTCTACCCTGACTCTATTGTCAGTTGCAGACTCAAAGCCCCTCGACAAGTTCACTTCATCAATTACAGTTAGATTCCAGTCACTCTTCTCCAGGCTATGATCCACAGTATTAGCCCAGGCCTCTATGCTAATAGTCTGTCATATCTTTAAATGGCAGCTATTTGTTAGCCTGCAACGGATTGACTGATGATGTTTACAAATTCAGCAGGTAAGGTCTGAAATTATCTTCTATAAATCATGCAACGCAGCACTTCTTTTGCTCAAGATCATTCGATAAATGCATCTGCCAGCTTGGAGAGCGATTGTCCCTGCCACAGGGAGAGACGCACACAGGCTAGTCAGCTCTCCGTATTCGGAGAGGCCTTATAATTAATTTGGACAGCTTCCAGCAATCTGCTAGTGTCCCAGGCTGCTTCATTTCTTACACTGGAGAGTGACTGATGAGACGTGGCCAGATTGTCACTGCTCGGTGCGAACCGGGAGCTCTGAAAGACGAGTGTTCACTAACCCCCATGCATCGTTTTGACTTCTGGCCAAATTTTTTTTTTCACAAAACTCTGTTCATTTGGAAATGTATGCAAATGGTAGGCAATGGAGCTCTCCTTGAGTCAGTCCTTGTGGAACGTGGTTAAAAGCTGTAAATTATGTTCATCCTCTAGCCTCTTAGACTCTTTGCTGGGAGAGTGTTAGGCTTTAGGGTTGTGTTGAATTTCTTATTATATTTAAGTGAGTATACACTATGTCTCTGCTGACTGCTTTGTAATATACAGTGATTCTGGCACATTTCAAATATAATTAATATAGGACTGTGGAAACATTTTTTTAAAATTTGACTTTAAATTGGCATCCATCATATTTGCAGCACATAGATTGATCTTTTATCGGTTTGGTTACAGTTAGAAGAAGTGGTGGGCTGATGCATAAATGATTAGATTCATTGCAATACGACACGAGATGATTCAATAGCAATTTATAAATGTAAAAAAGTATTTTCAAAGCTAAAAGATCGTAACACAACCGCAGTGCGTGGACCCAAGATAAAAATCATAAAAATTTTGTATATAGTGTAAGGTTTTTCTTACAAAGGCTGCATTTTTTAAATCAAAAAGATAGTTAAAAACAGTAATATTGTAAGAATACTATAAGTGCTATGATTTAAATTTGGACTTTTGGAAACTTCAAAAAAAATTTTTTTTCTTGTTTTTTTCTTTTTCTGGATTGAGTTTTTTCTCTTTCTTAATTTATCTGGAATCTATTTGAATGCTTAAAATGAGTTTTAATAATCAAAAAGCATGTCTGGTTATATTAAATCAATCAATCAATCAATCAATCAATCAGTCACATATGTCATACCTACATTTTAAACAATATTCCAATGCTAGCCCATGGTTACCAATCCGTTGAGAGTCAAAAAAATGAATAGACAAAATGCTTATTATTCTGACATTTACAAAAGCTACACACTTAGGACTGTTTGCAGAGACAGATAATAATGTTGTAAATACTGTTTAGTTTCTTACAGTGACAAATAATTTCATTCTTCAAAAAAGAAATTCAAAAAGACTTCAAAGTGTTGTCAGGAGTTGCATGTATTCATTTGTGTTACCAGTGTATGTTTATTTTTTCCAGCTGTTGATCACCAACAATTACAGTTTTAGCTAAAAACATTTATATATAATTATATATATAAAAACAAATTTTTTATTATTTTAAAGGGAAAAACAAAGTAAATTCACAGCTAATCTAGTGAGATCAGAATATCAGAATAAAGACTAAAATGGTTGGTCTGGTCTTCAGAAGACCATAGAGGATGAGAGTAAGTAAGGCCCACTTTTATGGTGCTTTTGCTTCCTGTTTAATGTCTTCATTCCTCATGGGGAATAACAGCACAAGAAAAAAAAATCAGCAACCAGTCAAATATTTCAAAATTCATTATTTTGTGTTCCACTGAAGAAATACAGATTTGAAGAAATATGAGGGGGAATACATGATGACAGGATTTTCATTTTTGGCTGAACTCTTCCTTGAAGTAATGTGATGCATTCCCAAAAATACATTCTAGCAGCCATGTCCGTGTTTAGCAGCGAAGCGGTTTCAAAAGTACCAAAGGAGCTTTTGCTCCAGATTTTTTCATTTACTGAAAGTGTCACACTGTTGACTGCTCAGCTTGTTTGGATTATTATACAAGCAAACTAGTGAACCTCCACAAGCGCCCCATACCATGTGCATGTTGCCTGGCAACACACTCCAGGATTCCTCAGAAGGTAAAATGATGCACATTAGACATGCAGAAGCAACAGTAGCGAGACAATGAAAATAGGCCTTGTGTACTTGATTTACTTTTACCCCTTTCTTTTGCAGCAGGTGAACTGCTGAGTGTGCTGGAAAACAGATTTGGATGGAGATTCGCCAAACAAATCGCCACACCTTCAAGGCAGCACAATTAGATTTTTAGATTGAAACAGCAAATGTGCACATAATTAGCTGTGTGATTAACAACCATAATTAACATTGTAATTACCTTGATCAGATGTTCTCCTTTGTTAATAAAGTTATCTAAGGCCCTCAACAGAACAACAGAAATCTAAATTTGAGGTATTTAACAGTGCTGGAAAGAGTACTGAAAAATCATACTCAAGTAACAGTACCGTTACTTGCCTAAAATGTAGTGCAAGTAGAGTAAAAGTATCTGTTGTAAATATTACTCAAAGTATGAGTAAAAAGTAGACCTTTTAAAAGTACTCAAGAGTAGTGAGTAGTGAGTATTATGCTTTTAAAAGCTGATATGATTACATGTAATTTGTGCATGTGTGTGTAAACGTAACATTCTGTAGTGCATTTAGTTATTGCCCAGAAGGCACACAACATCATGAGACATTAATATTAGGTTAGATTTATGTTGTAATGTCAGGTGACCAAAGTTAATTGTCAGGACAACGTCATTTTGCTGTCTAATAATGACGTCAAAGGACATTGATATTTAGTGGATTTTAGGTTATTAGAAAGTGACCAAAATCCAGCGTCGAGTCGACATCTTAAACCAACATCATATATAATCAGGTACGGCAACCAAAATTCAACATCTGATAGATTTCATAGGGATAACGTTCACACATTTTCAAGCTGTAACATCATTAGATGTAGATATTTGACCTGACGTTGAGTTCTGACGTCAACCTGATTTTCATTTCCAAACAAAATGCAAAGTCCCCATGACGTTAGGTTTCAATGTCAATCTGATGTCATGTTGACGTCCTGTGCCTGCTGAGTGTTTAAGGCCATTTCGGTCATCATACAGTAAACATCCGTCATCTTCTCATCAGTGACATGCATCTAAACAGTCTCTGGGTCAATGCGCATAAAGATTTTGAACATCTTCATGGACATTTATAACACTTCCAAACAGTTTGCTGCAATTATAAAGTGCACACGTCTTGAGGTAGTTCATTATGATGCGATTTACCTTCTACGGTATGTGCGGTTTGATTGGACAGAAATTTCAGAACAGATTTTTCTAATAGCCATGGACAAGAAAAATAAAGTAGTTACTGCAGGATGAAGGAAAGTAGTGGAGTAAAAGTACAGATACTGCACTAAAAATGTACTCAAGGAAAAGTAAAAGTACACATTTTTAAAACTACTCAGTAAATTACAACTACTGAGAAAAAAATACTCAATTACAGTATATTGAGTATTTGTAATTAGTTACTTTACACCACTGGTATTAAAATAGTAATTTTTTAATGAAGAAAACAAAAACTGTTGTGTGTTTTTATGAAAAATAACAGATTTTAAATAAGGGACATAAATATATAGCGAATATTTATTTTATGTGTTTAAAAAAAAAAAAAAAGCATAAAAAAACAGCTGTAATTGTAACCTCGGGGAGATGTGACACTGACAACAAGGGTGAGGATCCAACCTCAGGATTTATTAAAGGATGGTCAGGCAAGCAATAATCAGAACAGGAGCAAACAGATGTATAAGGGCAATCCAGAGTCGTGGTCAAAATAGCAGGCAGATGGTCAAAGGCAGGCAGCAGACAGGAATATAACAATAAACGTGGCAAGGATCAAAACACAGATAAACAAACCAGGAAACGTGTTGTGATGTCACTCTATACAGATGAACAAGACTCAGCAACATTGTGTGTTTGTGTGCTCACTATATAGTCCATAAATCAACTCATGAGAGGCTTCAGCTGTGAGAGTGCAATCAAAGGGGACTAGGATCAGGTGTGTGCGTGTGGCATGACTGAATATGTAGTCCATCTCACAGCAGATCTGTAGTTCTTGCGATTGTGTGTGTTTACCAGCGATCTGAGGGGAGAGGATCGCTGGTGATTGTGACAGTAATGGTAAAATGACTGGCCTTTTAAATATGATCTTTTTTTACTACTTTTCCTTTTCTTTTCCTTCATTCACGACATTTTTGGAACAGACTTTTTTTTTAAGCCAGCTAAAATTAAATATCAACTGATAATTTATTCATGAGTGACTAATGGGTGAACTGCATATTTGCTTTGCTCTTTTAAATTAACATGTATATCAATAAATTAAGTTTCTTTCTTTAAGTTTATATGGAATTAATCTTCTGTTGGATGAATGTCTTCATGCATTCGCCATGTCAAGTTCACCAAACTTGAACTTTGAGTTTGCATTTCTGTCCCCCATGTTTCCACTTAGGCTCATTTTAAATTACATACCCCATATACATTTCTGGAGATAGCAAAATACATCCCGGGTGCTATTTTTTTTTTTTTTTTTTGCAGTTTTTGTTTTGCGAATCCACCAGAGGTCGCTGTGTACGTTTTTTCAGATTTTGAAAATTTCTCTTGCTGTTCTCACATGAACCCACCAGAGGCTGCTGTCGACTGACTGACCAACCGACTGATTCCCCCTTCCTTAAACCCAACCAATAGTGTTTTAAAAAGCACAGATTGACCAGCCCACCCCTTCCCAAATCTCAACCAACAGTTTTAAAAAGCATACCAGAAAAAGAAAAGCCCCCCCTTTTTAACACTCTTTCAGATTTTACCACATTCTCACCCTGTTATTTACATGTTTATTTTATTTTTTGCATTTAGTTTTTGTCTTACCTGCTTTCTGGAACTGTTCTACACCAGACTCAAACCTCGTTGTCACAGTCAACTCTGCTCTGCATCTCAAGTCCGCCGACATACATGTTGAGCTACCGGACAAACTGGTAACAGCAGAAAAGCGCTCCATATGGAGGTAAGCGGTCAGCTGGTAATTGAGAAAAAGAACAGCATCATACCGCCCCATATCGTTCCTTTTAAAGATTAAATGCAGCCATACGTAGCTCTGGCTACATAATTCAAGACGTTTTCCGAATAAGCCTACGTTGCTATGTTCACTTGCATGTGAATGGATATTATTGAAACAGATGTTTTCATTACATACAAATTTATTGAAAAGTAATTTTAGTTTTTAGGTCCTGTGCTAGCACTTTTTTCAGCTACTAAACCAAACAGCACAAAAATGATTAAATGAGCAAAAAAGCTCTTGCCCTCTGCAACAGTCTGACAAATCACTTTTGGCTGCATGGTAAAGGACGAGCAGGGAATCCATTACTGTGTGTGTGGCCCCAGTCCTCTGTTGCACTCCAGCCAACATGCAGACACTAGTAAAAAAAATGCTGCCCGCTGGCCATACTAGCAGCTGCACGTCACATGTAATTTTCAGCTCTGTGCTCACTGATGCAATTAAAACAGAATTAAAATAAAAAATTCACAGTGTGGAAAAGAAAATCAACACCCCTACCCTCTTCGAACGAAGGTTTCAAATGGCAATTCAAGTTGGCAAACGTTCAAATACTTTGTGCTCACCTTTCATTAAAATACAAGGCATTTAAAGTGAGGCAAGTGTGAATCAGTGGATGTAATTTTGATAGAGCCACAAATGAACTTAACATATGATTAAACACTTTTGGTTTTATTTTGTTTGTTTTATTTTTGTTTTCATATCATATACTCTGTTTCATATCGAAGCTTGGCTTTATCACCAAATAAAAATAGGAGTAACAAATCTTTACTATCTTTACTTTCCTTGCAATTTCGAGTTTTGGATCTCCAAGTTCATCTAAGCTAGGAATTCTGCCCAGAGCCACGCTAAAAGAGCACTTTACACATCACCTCTGCCAGCCATGCTGGTCTGTAGAAGGTGTGCAATTAAATCATTAAATACCCAGGTACCACTAGTCAGTTAATCAGTCCTCTGAGGGGATTAACCAAATCACTCACACACACACACACACACACACACACACACACACACACACACACACAC
>CAIGQZ010032266.1:8467518-8492480 GCA_903798205.1 Danio tinwini | reverse complement strand
GTAGAAAATAAAGACGCAAACTCCTCACTGCACGACAGCTGCACCTTTAGCAAACCTCCCAATTCTTGCAGCACGAGGAATTTATGATTGTTTCAAGAGTTCACACTTAGCTGATGATTGATAAAAGCTTGTTTGGCATGCTGTCCCAGGAGAGAGCCCTGAGCTTGTAAGATCCTCGAGCCCTGGGCTCCCTCCCATTTGCAGGGCGGGAAGGGAGTTTGAGCTCAGGTAGATCTCGATAAACTCCCCAAAGAAGCCTTTTACGCTCGGAACAGCAGCGTATTGAAGGAACCCCCCCCAAGAGGCATAAGTCTATGCTATATCCGGCTGCTGGATATAAATTGTAGAAAAAGTTAGAGTATTTGTTTAAGATGTGAATGTATCTAACATTGAGTCAATGGATGAAACATTGTTCCTTTGTCGGAAATGTCATCCTCCTCCTATTCATAGCAGTCAAGCGGAAAGTTTGTTTCTTTGTCATTTTATATCCGACAGACTTGCCATTAAAAACTTACATATGACACAATGTATGAAGACATGAGTCACTGGCCTATTACGATTAGACTTCTGTGCTCGATGCGTTTAATGTTTTTCAGAAGTTAAGTGGCTATCAGATGTGGTAAAGGTTTTATTATAGATAGATAGATAGATAGATAGATAGATAGATAGATAGATAGATAGATAGATAGATAGATAGATAGATAGATAGATAGATAGATAGATAGATAGATCTCAACTGCCAACATAAAGTCCTCAACTTAAAGTCGCCTTACTAAAGGCTTACTAAATACATGAATAAACAACAATAGGTTTGGAGTCATAATAGGATTAAAATCACAAGCATATCTAGCCCAGTTAATTCACAAATTCAGAGTCCATTCTTAATCTGTCAAGAGAGAGGGCGGGACCATCTCGAGTTTTAGAGCTCATTGGATGGTGATGCTTCACTTTTCAGCTATTGGCTCAAAGAAAAGTCAATCAAAAGGCCGGCAGCCATGTTGACTAAAATTACTGTTGTTATGACTGGAGACGCTACTGAATGCGCTCCAGCGAGTGGTATGAATGATAACAGTGAATTTAATGCAAGTTTATCTACGTGTGAATATGCTGTGGACTAATGTTTTGCTGACTGGATTGTCTGGACCCTTGCAAATTACTTAGGATGATGGATCTGTGGACAGGCGGGATGTTTGAGAGGTGAGTTCTTTTGTATAACTTATCCTATTTGCGCTAGTCTCGTCTTTCAAAGATTTATAAAATGTTTAGCTTTTGTTGGAGAGTGGTTATTTTATGGCGAGGCTTCCCTTTGGAGCGTGCTATGTACGTTACCACTGGTGCACCGCTAGGAGAGCGGTGAGGGTTCGGTTTCATTGTAGTGGCTTGGATTGCTGACGTCTTGAAAGTTTAGGCTTTGATGTTGTTGATGAAATTGTTGTTGGAGATGCAGTAGCAGCTGGTGCTGAGCAGGGCATTCTTCAAGACGAAGATATTGAGATAAGAAAACTCTGGTTATTTATAGTGAGTTAGGAGTCGTCTGATTGGATAATCGATCATAGGCTAATGCAGGAACAGCTGAGAACAATCATAAGCACGTGATCCTCTTGAAATTTGTTTATACATAAACTTCACTAATGAGCATCAAAAAGTGGCTGATCACTGCATCCCAAACGACTAAAACAATATAACTAAAGAAATCTCTACTGTGCTGAGCGAGAGCGCCTACTGAACAGCGCATCATCGATGACGTAAGCGTGCTCAGGCCCGAATGTAATGTGAGTGTGGGCCGTCGGGGGAGACGGGAGGGGGGGACAAGCGTGCTTCGGCCCGGTTCAAGGCGACTGTACATAGTGTGAGTATGACCTCGTAGCGGCTAATAGGAGGTCTAACATATAACAAATCATAAAAAAAATGTAAAAATATTGGTCTACAAAGAGCAAAACTAGTTTAAACTTGTCTAACTTGGCAAATCACCATGGAATAAGCATTATAAGCAATGCCCTGCCGTACATTAAAGAATTTTAAATGCACTTTGCAGAGGCAACCTTTGCATGTAAAAAATACTTGAACAAATGTCAAATCCTTTATTATTCCTTAAAGGGCTATGACCCTAGCCCCACCCCACCCCTCCCTGCATCTCAGCAGGGTGTTTTTTACACCTCTAGTTTGAAAAAGTCAGGGAAGTGGGTAAGTCCAGCTTTGTTTAGGTGGGAGTGTCAGGTGACGAAAGAGGAAAGGGTTTGCATGAAAAGGGGAGTTTCATTACGTGCACTGCAGCTGATTTTCACAAAGGCAAAACAAACACAGAAGCAGCGGAGATAGACAGTGATTCAGAGAGCAACATTTACAGATCTGAGAGCTGTGTGCAAGTGGAGGATTTTCAGTCCATAATGTTGTAGTGATTTTACCGTAAACTTAATCATCTAAGTAAAATAATCAAAACTAAATAATTTTCACTTTGGTATTTCCTTAAAAACTGAAAGAGTACTGCTGACGATACTAACTAACTTTGCCATCTGAATAAACATAAACAAAGAACATTGATCACACATTAAATCTGTAGAGACAGGACAATTAACATAAACTGGAACTGCATCTTTTTTTAAAAGGAGACGAGTGGCAAATCCATATACAATGATCTCATCACTGTGACGCAGCTTCAACATTTCTTTTTAAACCGAAATAATGAATTTGCTCTAAACAAAGCAAAAACAACCAATCTTCACTTTTTGGTGAAATATAACCAGTCTGCGCCTAGACTGCAGCTCTGCACAAGACGTTTGGCCATAGGAGAAATGGTCATGCCCAACTGAGCCTGGTTTTTCTCAAGGTTTTTTAAATTCTTCACTTTCTCCAATTGGTGTAGTTTTTTCCTCGCCGCTGTCGCCACTGGCTTGCATGGTTCGGGATCTGTAGAGCTGCGCATGGATGGATTTGCTCTTCAGTGTTAGGACTCTCAGTAGTGATTATTAACCACACTGACCTGAGCTAAACTGAACTGAACTTAAACACTGAAAACTGAACTGACACTGTTTCAAATTACTATAAACTTCCATGTGAAGCTGCTTTGACACAATCTACATTGTATAAGCGCTATACAAATAAAGATGAATTAAATTGAAATATATGTGTCCTAATAGTGTTTTTAGCAATGTGGGGCACATATATGACTGTCAACATCTAAAAAAATGTGCTTTGGTGTTTCTTTACCCTTTTAACACAGAGAGAAAGAGACAGACAGAGAGAGAGAGAGAGAGAGAGAGAGAGAGAGAGAGAGAGAGAGAGAGAGAGAGAGAGAGAGAGAAAGACATAGAGAGACATTTTTATTTTAATTAGGTAATTAATTTACTACTACTACTACTACTACTACTACTAATTAAAAAATATATATGTATGTTCTTTTTAATATAAACTTTATAAATGCTTTGGCAATACATTTGTAATATTTGTCATGCCAATAAAGCAATTATTGAATTAAATTGAATTGAATTGAGAGACATAAAGAGAGAGAGAATTGCAAGATAAACTCTGAATTTTGCTGATTTAAATCAGAATTATATTTTATGTCTCACAATTTCAAGCGACTGATTTCGTAAAAAAAAAAAAAAAATTCTAAATTGCTAGATTTAATCTGAATTAATTTTTCCAGAATTTAGAATTTGTCTCACATTTTTATATTCAGCAGTTCTGAGTTGAAATGAAATTATATTGCTTTCATATTGTTTCAAGTTGCTCATTATTAATGTTGTCTACAAAAGTACCTGCTAAATGAATAAATGTTTCAGTGTAGCTTTAAAAATGATGCGTCATTTGCCCTGGATGTGTTTGTGCAACAGATCTCGTCTGAATTAAAAGCAGCCTTAGGTGTTATTTCACATGATTGAAGTCTCCGCTAATTAATGAACACCAAGATCTAACAACCCAAAAGCCTTTATTCCACACACACACGCACACAAACATTCACCGTCCCAGCGGGCTTAACTGCTTCTGTTTCTCAGGCCGGTAATTCTCATAGGACAGACAGAAACAGTCTTCAGCCTCACCTAAGAATGGAGGGATGGAAAGAAGGAATGAGTCGGGGACCAGGAGATTTGAGCATCCTATAGATTCGGTCACAGAGGTGTGATGATGGAGGGGGCTGTCAGGATGCTTTCACACGGGGTAAATCACACCTCGATGGAGAGGAGAGACTGCCACCATGCATTAGCTTTGGAATTAACATTTCTCTGCTCCCAACCAGCAGAGTGATTTGGGGGGCTCAATCCTGCACATGGGCCTTCCGAAAAAACACTGAAATTACACCGAGTTAAGATGCCTATTTTTAGCAACGTGATGGGAATCTGCGATGGAGGTGGGAGTCAAGGCTGGTCCCCAAATGTTCGTTATTTACTCTCCAGCATCCAAACGGCAGTAGTGCTTTTATCCTCTCATTATGAAGGAAGTTAGCTGTTTTTTTTTTTTGATTTGGAGGTTAGTTTTTTTTACACAGGAATGGATTTGGTTTTAAGGGATTTAATCGGATTAAAATATCAATACATTCAAAGCCAGACCGCCTACGGTGATATTTATTTATTTATGACTAAAAGAGATTCTTGGAGGCATTTCAGAAAACAAGTAACGTTTGTGCCACTAGATGGCAGAATATCAACTTGCATTAAAGGAAAGGTCTTCTATTTGGTTGCATGTAGATGAAAGGTGCTTTTCAAAGATCACAAATACTTATTAAAAATACTAATTTACTACATCATATATCATTAGAAATATAATAGAAATCTGTTAAAGGTTTAAATTAAAACCTGTGGCTCATTGTCATGTATCAGGCAAATAACAAACTGGCCAGCACATTCAACTTTCCTTAGTCACAATTTGGCCATTTGTATAATAATAATAGTAAAAAATATTAAATAATAATAATAATAAAAGAGCTTCGCGATTTTCCTAGCGTTTCTTGTTAAAAAAGTACATTTGAGAATTCATGGATAACAACAATAGCCAAATAGTATTCAAATTAATTTTAACATCTGCTTTTGGTGCTTCATGGTCATTTTTTTGTTTCAAGAATAAAGTCCAAAATTTGAAATAAAAGTCACTTGTAAAATCTTTAAAAACAATGCAGTAGCAAAAGTCAGATTGTAAAATGATAATATTTGTTAGCATTGGCCAAAACTGATTTAACTGAAGTCTCACGAAAGCAACAGATTCCACTTGGTCGTAAACCTTTTTTTGATGGGTTATTTTCACTATTTGTGATGGCATAGCAGTCAAAATAGGACAAATGAGCTCATGTATGGGACAAATTTTGGACCTTTGTCAGTGAGGGGTGGGTCTTCCGAACCACCCGAACTGTCATGTGGCAATGTCGATTACCACATGAAATAATTGTTTCTTAGTTTCTAACATTCAGTAAGACTCTCACACATTACAGTCTCAGAAATAATACTAGAAAAGCTGTCATTGAGGTGGTACCCTTTCAAAAGCTACACATTTTTAACTAAAGAGTGATATTGATACCTTAAAGGTACACTTTTGAGAAATGTTTTGCATTCCAATGTCTTGCATTCACATTTATTTATTTATTTACATTTTTTTAAGTTATTAAAGACAGGATTAAAAAAATTGGGTTGACTATCCCTTGCAATGAGCAATAAAATGCTTTACAATAAACTGATGAGCCAAAACATTTGCCTATGAGCACCTGTCTAAAATGCTCTTGGCTCTCATCACGCTGCCAAAATGGTGCTAACCTGCCAAAACTTTTGCTCTGCAAGACCCCTGAAGGTGCACTGTGGTATCTGGCATCAAAATGTCTGCAGCAGACCCTTCAAGTCCTGTAGGCTGCAAGAGAGAACTTTTTGGTCCAGCACCAGAACATCCTGGTGTCATCAGTTTCTTATAGGTGATGTAAAAGGAAACAGTCTCAATGGACCAGAAGACCTTCTTTCACCCCTCCAAGGTCCGTTTTTTTGACAGGGGTCATCATATACACTCTTATTGGTCTACTGGGAAATAGCAGAGTGCAATCCACAGTGTTGTGACACTAGCAACCATTGTTAAAGTTTTGTGTGGCTTGCTCCGCAGTAGACCTTCTGTTGGTTCTGACCTTATGGGATAGCCTTCATTGGCCTTCTGCATCAATGAGCATTTTGTGTCCAACACATTGTCTGTCCCTGCTTTAACCACTGTTAGATTTTCACCTCTGCTGTCTGAGAGAAATTATCTAATTCATAGATAATCTGTCACCTTACCATAACAATTTGGCTCTTTTTGTTCTTTTGTTCTTTTTTCTGCCTTTATTGCATTAATCTTCCAAGACCTCACTGTGTAGCCTAGTGCATTGCTCAGGTGTGATTTTTTTTTTTCCTCAGTCTAAAAAATCTAAAATCTCTAGACAATTTAAAATCTTGATGATTCTGTGGGTTTCTTCCATGAACACTGATCTTTAGTTCTTATTTTCTGTTGGATTCAGGTCAGGTGATTGGCTGGGCCATTCTAGTAGCTTTCATTCATTCATTTTCCTTCACCTTAGTCCCTGATTTATAAGGGTTTGCCACAGTGAAATGAACCGCCAACTAATCTGCCATATGTTTTACGTAGCAGATGCTTTTCCAGCCGCAACCCAGTACTGGGAAATACCCATACACTCTCTCATTTACACACACACTTCAGCCAGTTTAGTTTATTTAATTCACCTATAGTGCATGTCTTTGGACTGTGGGGGAAACCGGAGCACCCAGAGGAAACCCAACTGGCCCACCTTGACTCGAACCAGCCGCCTTCTTGCTGTGAGGCAACAGAGCTAACCACCGAGCCACCCTCTAGCAGCTTTATTTTATTTAAGCAGTTGAGAGAGTTTTCTTAGCAGTGTTTAGGATCATTGTCTTACTGAAATGTCCACCCTGGTTTCATCTTCGTCATCTGGTGTTTGGACTGAAGCTGGTATTTATTTACACTGACGTCTGATGAGGGTTTTCTTCTACAAAGACATTTCAGCTGCTCTCTGGTTTTTCCATGTCTTTTTTACACCTCCCTTTTTTCATGTGTTCAGTACTTTCCCCTGTAATTTCATTCGATTACAAATAACTTTCCCTACTAATTAGTGTTGTTTTATTTGTGTGAACGTGCATTCTTTGCTTGTTACTGACATCTGATGAAAATTCCAGAATAAAAATAGTGACATGTTCAATACTTATTTTACACACTGTATATACACACTCTTTAATTTGACATGACAGATAAATGTATCTCTAGTACTATTTATAGCATGAAATAAACACTAATGAAAAAGAGGTATGCTTTTTTTTTTTAGTGGTGCTTAGTGTAATGTACCGTGTTTCATGTAATCACTCATTCGATGTTTAAAAAGCATGAAGATATCAGTTTGCATTATTTTTTACTTTATCTGTGTTTAGTGAATCTGTCTCAAACATGTTTTGCCAAGTGTTTGTCATGATCCGACAATAAAGCATAGTTTAAAACCATAATTAACAAACTCTGAAGCAAAAATACTCAGTTAAACTTTAATAGTTTGACAATAATTGCAATAATTAACAATATCGACTGTGATGAAAAGATTTGTTTGTATCTCTCAGCTCTTTAAGCCCAATCAACAGCATGAAACAACAAACAAATAATTAGCGCAAATCTCTCATTTTGAAGAGAAACACAGAATGTTCCTGAAAGTAACTGTCAAGGTTTCTTGTCATCAAAAGTAGCTGTGAGGACATGAGAAAGTGTCCTCTGGATGTCCTAATGTTTCAGTGTGTTTGTTTGTATCAGTTAAAATGTCACAAGAGAACATTACGCACCACCCAAGGGTAGCACGCTTAGTGCCCCTCTGTCAGACCACATTCACCCAGCCGACTCGGACAGCCTCCAAATTCTACTCTCTCGCAAAATACCTCCATTTATTTGATGCTGTCCAACACCGGAAGCAAACAACGTTTTCCTTGTCAACAATTCAGAGCACCTAGTCAGCCTGTCACGCTCCAGAGTGCATCCTTTGGCTATGGCTATACTGACAGCCTTTCACTCTGTCTGGAAAAAACTCTAGCTCTTTATAGAAGTGCACACTAGAGTGCTCAAACACAGACAGGAGTGCGATGGATGGCTCCAAAGAACATCCACATTATCCTTACAGAGGAAAATAAACGGTCAAAGAAAATGATGCAGCTTTCATTTTTATTCAACTTGTGATGTTAGTTATTGGTGTTTTTCTGACTGGCTCCGGGGTGTTGTGTTCTTTTTCCTCCTTTTTTCCACATTTTTTACTTTTTCCGTGACTGTTTCAACCCCGGGAGATAAAATATAGGATGCCAGTGGAACAACATTTGTGTTTGCCTGACTCTCCCTGTGGCTGCTGATATTATCTTTGTGGTGTATTTTTTATGTGCTGTGGACAGTGTCGTATAGCTTTCATTAGGGTAGGTTTCTGAAATCTTTCATTGCATTTTATATGTGTGTGTGTAACAAATCTCATTTAGTTATGTTCTTTTGGCTATGTTCGGTGCATGCTGCTCCAAGTTAAAAATGGATATTTATAGAGACCAAACAGGATTATGTGTTCTTGAATGCGTGTTTTCTGGTTTAGCTGTAAATGAGCCAGTTCCTGCGTGCGTGTATGTTTGTGTTGGAGCAGAAAAAGTGGATTGCTGATGTGTATGTAGATGAGAAATAATCCAGCACTGAGGATTCTGGGAAGCAGAGCAGCAGGTGTCCTCCTGTATGCGCACAGTTATCTCTCCTCAGCCGTTTGCAATTTAGGCAAAATAGAAGCTCACCTTATGCTCAGACACATGCAGTCTTTTTGTGAATGCAGCTAAAATGAGGCATCAGTGTGAGTCACATTTGAAAGCATATATCAAAATCCTTAATGAATCAGGGTTCAGTGGTGGATAGTGAGTTATTTAATGTTGTTTGTACATTTTATTAATGCTCTTTTATAAATTTTTTATATATTTATTTAAATACAATGCTGTTTGGCAGCGTATCACCAACACCTGGCACTTGTGCACTGCCCTGATTTAATTAAACAGACTTTTTTGCATTTTGCTAATGGCAGTTTGAAATCATAGCTGATTTAGTCTGTGACAGAAAGGAGCAAGATCAGTTTTATTGCACTTGCAGATTGTATAACTCTTACCATATTGTATAACTCTTACCTAACAACACACGACCTGACAAGATTCAAGAGACACTGTCTGCACCAAACGCGATGTGACATGACAGAAATATTTAAATACCAATCACTGCACTCCCAACAAAAAGGTAAAGACTTTTAACTGAATTAATACATGTTAAACCTATTTAACATTATTAATAGGCTACTGAGTAACTGATGTTGTTGGTTTGTACTATGTCTGTGCGGTATGGGCAAAAGAAACGGTTCATGATTTTCATGACCAATATTACGATTTTGATTTTAATCATGATTTTGTAATGTAAAACATACATAAAATTAAATAAAAATCACTTAGTAAAGCTAGTAAAGCTGTAGCAAATTGTTTCTAGAACAGACCTATGCCAAAACAAATATGTTTAAGTGTGTGATTGCAGGTGCCGTCAAACTCAAGTAAGGCTCTGATGTTTTGCTTGACCAAATATCAGAAGTAGTTGCATGTGTTTACAGATTTGTTTTGTCATGCATAGATCACAGACCTCTTTGTGACGCTGCCTTGAAATAGGCTGTTCACATATCGCATCTTTTGCACGCACAAGTCCATTATTTCCAATGGAGGTGTGTGGATTGCATGCACATATTGAGAGTGGTAATCACGCGTATGCAAGGTGCACCCAACGGAAAACATCTCTTTTCAGACAAATTTAAAATTTAACTTTTCAGAACTCCGCACCGCGAGTCAAGTTACAAGAACTGACTGATCAGCTTCATACTTTGTATGGAATATACCAGCCTGATCTCACGAGGAAATATAAGTATTTTACATATTGTCAGTTTAGTGGCTAATTCTTACGAATTCGTACAAGTTAAGTCGTACGAAAATGTACGATTTTAAGAAGGAGGCTTGGCACCCAACCCCACCCCTAAACCCAACCGTCATTGGGTGATGAGCAAATCGTACTAAATGGTTTAAATTAGATTGTACAAATTCATACGAATTAGCCACAAAATCAAAAAGTTAAGAACTGCCGTGAGATTGTGTTGAATATAGACATTTCGGTTACCTCAGACAAACACAAGACACCTGAACACCAAGTGCTTTTTAAATATTTCCATGCATAAAACTTGTATTGGAACTGCATCAATGTTTTGTTAGTTTGTCAACCTCTGAGAAAACGGTTGATGGTCACCAAGCAACATCAAAGGAGCGACCGCAAAGGAGGTGACGCGCTCACACTTTCCACACGCTTTTAGACACAATATATGACTTACAAATGACCTGGTTCTGCCTTACATCAGCCTTCCTGTATCCAAAGTAACTTAATCTCATACCACAGATGTTTACTTTTTTGGCATCAAGTTCTCCTGTGCTGAACTCATCATCCCTATATACGCAGGCTATTCAGTCTCCTGTTCTCTTGCTCTAAACGCGCTGCCTTATGATTGGTTCAAATACCATACTGCAAAATCATGCTGTAAGGTGATTTAGAAATATGATTTTAGTTAATTGCACAGCCCTAATTTGTACTAAATCACACTTCTGACTTTCAACGGTTGGCTAGTTTTTTTATTTTCAATATCTGAGGTAAACTATCTGCTGCTGCTTTCAGTAGCATGTCAATAAATGCAATGTAAAATGGTATCTAAACTTACATTGGTAGCATTTTACACTGAATAAAACACATAATCTGTACCTGAGCTGAGGTGATCATTGTCTTAGTAGTATATGCTGTTATTCTGTCACAATGTTGTGGAAAAACACACAATGTTGTGAAAATTTTAGTTTCTAGGGTGACGCAGTGGCGCAGTTGGTAGTGCTGTCGCCTCACAGCAAGAAGGTCGCTGGGTCGCAGGTTCGAGCCTCGGCTGGGTCAGTTGGTGTTTCTGTGTGGAGTCTCCCATGTGTTCAAGTGGGTTTCCTCAGGGTGCTCCGGTTTCCCCCACAGTGAATTGGGTAGGCTAAAATTGTCCGTAGTGTATAAGTGTGTGTGAATGTTTCCCAGAGTTGGGTTGTGGCTGGAAGGGCATCCGCTGCGTAAAACACATGCTGGATAAGTTGGTGGTTCATTCTGCTGTGGTGACCCCAGATTAATAAAGGGACTACTTAGCTGAAAATAAAATGGTTAAGACAAAATAAAATAAGATGGTTAAGACAAAACCTTTTTCAAAAAAACATTTCTAGGAGTTTTTCCACCTTTTATTTGGATAGGATAGTGAAGGACAGACAGGAAAGCATTGGGAACAGTGAGAGGGGAACGATCGGCATAGGACCTCGAGCCGGGAATCAAACTCAGGTCGCCATGGTGCTGTATGTGGGCGTACTTAACCCAGCTAATTTGAATGTTATTACTCGATTGAATGGGTGTTATCAGTGGTTATCAGCTGATAGATATGGGCCAGTAGGGGCCTTCTGCGCCTACTAAAAGGCTCAGAAGGCTGTTGTCGTCCATCCACATGGTTAATCAGCTATAGATCATACAGCTGCAGCCGGAAGTTAACCATAATTATTTATATTATTTAATAAATTTGCCATTAATTGTATTTATTAACGTCTACCCCAACCCCAACTCTAAACCCAACCATCACAATAATGTAAAAACAGATCTGGATCTGGAGTCTTCTCTATTAGTATAGCTGATTAACCATCTGGATGGATGTTGACAGCCTTCTGACCCTACTAGTAGAAGGCCCATACTGGCCCATATCGATCAGCTGATAACCACCCATTCAATCAAGTGATAACATTCGAAGCGGGTGCTTAACCACTAGGCTATTGGCGCTGACAGGACAAAACCTCTGTTTAACATAGAAACTATCAAGTGTTGTGGTGCTGTTTCATGTGTAGTTAGTATTTTATTTTCAAAGTATTTTTATTTTCAAGATTTGAAGTATTTTCTGCTGCTTTCAATCGCATGTCAATACATGTCACATAAAATGCTGTTTAAACTCACATTGGTAGCATTTAACACTGAATAAAGCACATAATCTATATCTGAGGTGATCATTGTCTTAGTAGCATACTGTTGTTCTGCCGCAACGTTGGAAATAGAAATGATTTCTAAAATGAAAATTTCATTTTAGATAGTATTTATATAGTATTGCCGTCGCAGATGGTTAGGACGAAAACCCTTTTATCATAGAAAATATATATTTTATCGCATGTTGGTGACACATTGTGTGTAGTTAGGAAACGGTGTTAGTTTCTCAAATGACTTAGTCACCTCACTGTGACATGAATGTGTGTCATGGATTGATAGCTTCAAAATCTAATCTTGCGTAAGTCTGTGTTTGGGGTTTATTCATTGTCGTTCAGTCTGCAACATGAAAACTGACATTATGTGGATCATGTTTGTACAGTCTGACAAGTTACAGTCGTAAAGGATTATCAAAAATGGCACAGTGAAAGCCTGGCTTTAATGTGTGGCAGAATTGTGCTGCAACACTAATCTAACACACATAAACAAGCTAATCAGTGTCTTCAAGATCACTAAAAAGCTACAAGCAGGTGTGTTTGATTAGGGTTGGAGCTAAACTCAGCAGGGCACCGGCCCTCCAGGACTGAGTTTGCCCATCCCTGTTTAGTAGACCTCGCTGCACATAAAAACAATAGACATCTATTAAATACTGTATCCCAATTTAGGTGTGTGTGAATGGAGCACGAGATATTGTAGCTTTGTTTTATCACTACCTTCAAAGCGTTAAAGTGGTGAATCAGCCTCTTCTTATTTAGAGCTGAACTTCAAACAATTCACAAGATGAATGAGGTTACAAAGTTAAACGTTGGCATTGTGTCTGAGTGAATTAAACCTTTTTTTTTCTTTAAACCTCTCTCTCTCTCTCTTCTGTAGATGTTTGGGCAAGTGGAAATACACTTAGCAGGGAATATATTTGTTGGTGGAAAGCAGTGTATGCTCCATTAGTCCTACTGGATTGTTGTCAAGGTCCATAATACATTTTTGCCTCTACTTTGCCTTGCCTGTGGGTCATTTAAAAGACTGCTCAAGCGTTGTCTTTTATCGTATTGCTAGACATAGCAGTATTTAAAAGGGAAATAACTTTTGGAGATGGTAAAGGTTCTTAGCTTAGTGTGAGTGATAGTGTCAGCTCTAGTCCTCCATCAGTGAAGATCATATATGGTTTCAGTAGTGTAATGCAGTGTTCCTGCATTGTTTTTAAAGAGTAGGATGTTGATAATGCCTTGGTGTTAAAGAATTTAATCCTCCCTGGTTGTACTGTACAAATGCAACCCCTCTTTGCTAGTTTGTCTATTTGAGCGATTTCCAATACCTGCTCATGGAATGAAGCTATCTTGTTCTCTGAGAGTCCATTATTACTGTAGCCATTGATGGAGATGAATAGCGACAGGGCTTTTCTGTGCTTTATACAGTGGGGGAATTTTCTCTGAGGAGACGAGGGAAATGGTGGCTCCAACAAAAACAATGTGAGGATAAAATAATTGAAGGGTTGGACACAAAGCAAGTCTTTATAAATGAGGAAAGCATTTAAAAAGTTTTTAGAGGTCAGAATATTCTGCGTAAGACCAGTTTTTTTATCAACTAACATTGATAAAGGCTTTATTCATTTAATGTTACATTTGTAACTCTTATACTTTTCATAAGTACAATTTTACTTTTTACTTTATAACTTTAAATATACTTGTATGTATATAATTTTTACTATATAATTTTAATGTGATTATTTTTTAACATTTCCTATATGCAATGTAAAAGATTATCTGACAAAAAACTAGTGATGACAGCAATCATTTTTATGTGACTTTTAATAAATTTTTATCTGTAAATTATGTTTTAACAATTTTTTTTGTTATACAAAGAAAACTTTATATTTTAGTCAGTTTACTGATGTAAGTTGAAATGGCTAGTTAAGTTAAGCTGGTTCAACTAAAACGAAATAAGGCAGCAAGATTTTTTTTATACAATGTGGTTAAATCGTGCTGATGCCTTTATTATTATGAGGCAAATATAATAGAATTAATAGTGCAATAATCAATATTTTAAGTATTTAAAAAGACATTTCACTCAGAAATAAACACTTTGTCCTTGCCTTGGGAAATAGAATGATAGTGATAATTATAATGTTATAGTGTTTCCTTGATGAAACGATAACGGGTTTGATAAATATATAATATAAAATTAACTAAACTAAATGGTGCTGCTCATTTTTGTCACATTTATCTGATTTATCTGTTCGCATAAATCTTTACAAAACAACTGCGCAGCACAAGTGTAGGTTTGTTTACATATGGATATGTCTCCTATCAATCACACGACTAGCTCCAAAGAAAATCGCTTGAATTTAAAGAACACAATTGTTTTTGTCTTTTTGTTTAAAGCTAGATTAAAGTGCTGACTTTCTCAAAGACAAAACAAACAGGAAAACAGTGCTGTAAATAATTTAGTCAGAAGAGTATCCCATGGATTTACTTTGGTACATGTAACTAGGTTAGATATACAATTTTATTATTAATATAGACATTTATTTAATGTATTAAATGAGTAATTAAATATTACTAGTGTACAAAACCATACATTACCGTATTATATAATATTACCATTATTTAATATTACCATACAAAACACAAGTTACATTTCAACAGTACAAATGCACAATAATAAGGCACTATGTGACATATATGTCATTGATATTTAATAACATAACATTATTCTAATGATTTAAATGTATTATATCATGCATGAAAACAACAATTACACAATTATTATAAACATAATTAATAAATAATACAATTTAAAACACAATTTTTTTACTGAACATAATTTACATCAGCTTTTTGCCCTCAAAATCAGAGATGTTAAATGATTTGATATCATTTGTTAGAACATGAAGGAACTAAGAAGTTAACTTCTCTTTAAAAAAAAAAAATAACTTTGTTAAAGTTTACTCAATTCAAGTTTTTATAAATATTTATCACTGTTAATATTGTACCATTTGGTTGAAATTTTATTTTCATATTTTGACAGTAGAACAGTATTTTACTGAACAGCAGTCAACTGTCTACAACTTTCACTTAGGAGTAAAGAAAAAAGTCCCTTTAAATATCTACTGAAATGAAAACCCAGGGTCCCATTTTATAGTAAGTGACCTTAACTAATATGCATTTACACTGAAATTAACCATTAACCAATGTACTTATTGTAAATACATATTTTACAATGTACTTAAGATTGATAAAATACCTGCATGTAATTACATCTGTAGTAAATATATGAAATTACTTTTATAATGACACTGTTGGCCATCACTTACACCTTAACCCAACCTCAAACTTACCCATACCAAAAAAAAAAAATCATTCCTAAGGTTGCCTATATCCCACTTCAAGAGCACCAGACGTGTTCCACAATACATTATGAACACAGGAAGTACATTGCATTTATTTTTTGATACAAGTACCTAGTTCAGAACACTTACTATTCAAAATGGTCATTGTGGTTTGCTAAGCCTTATATTGTTCCACATTTTCATTCATCACAGTTATCACTTTTTTTTTGCTTCGTCTTTATTAGGTATGCAGTGTAGATTGATGTGGGGGGAAAGGGTAACTTCAAGCATAGGTCTACAACAACAAAAATGTGAATAAAATGACAGGGGGTGTAAATATTTGGCAATGAACTGTAGCTCACCTGTTTATGTTTGTTTTAGCATGTAGTGTTGCATGTGAAAAGAAAACACTGTGGAGGTACTCAACATGCTTATTCTGCAATGTTTGAGAATCAAGTACAGGTTATGCCCACCAGTGAACTTGTTAATTGAATCTGAGAAGCTACATTTTTACATCGTTCACACTATCTCACAGTTTTCTGCACTTATTTCAACTCCAATTATGACTAGCCATATCACACTATTTTAATTAGTATTTTCAGAAGCACTGGTACTTTGGTTGCAATTTGGTAATTAAAAATTCAAAACGTCAAGGTAACAGCCTTTCTGCAGCATGGTAGTATAAAATATCAAGTCTATTGGGGACCTATTGATATACCCGGCTTGCAAACTGTCCTATGCTTATTTGTGTGAATGCTGCTTGAAGAGAACAGTGTCAATGTTTTTTTTTGTTTACAGTATGATTTGCAGTGTTAGGGTCTGAAGCCAAACATGGATATATTTGTTGTAGGGCTGCTTGATATTGGAAAAATCTGACATTGCGATATTAGATTTTTCTGCAATATAAATTGCGATATGAATACAGTTTTAGCAGATGGCTTTAATAGTTCCATTTTAAATGAAATCATTAATTTAGATAGATAATTTTGTAGCCGAGTGAATCAAACAAATTGCAAACATAAATAAGGTACAGCAAGGATGTGTGTGATAAGCAGTGCTTTTTGATTTTCTGGAGAGTCAAACAGTAGTCAGATATTCAGGTACAGTAATTGAATAATCAAATGTAATGTAAAATAACACTGCACAGTCTTCATTGCTGATCAAACTATAATCCCACCTTAACATTGCAGATCCTGCAATGTCACTATTGGGAATGCACACAGCGCGATATTGATGCTGAAACAAAATATTGTGCAGCAGTGGCGACTGGTCAATAGAGGGCGCTGGGGCGCCGCCCCCTTCAAGTTAGAACCCCTTAGCCCTTTAAAGTCTAGTGATATTTTGGGATTTCCGCCTGGATTTTGCCTACCCAAATTTAAAAGCTTCCCAAATTCACATGCAGAGGTGTAAATGCAAAAATTTGGTATCATTTTAAAGAAATGCCTTTGAATTTTCATGAAACACTATTGAAAGTATTTAAAATAACTTTTTTACTTTTTTTAACTGTTGTCTGTGTTATAATAAATACCTAAAAAAAGAGGCGCTTTTTGTATATTTTTTTATAAACTCATTTGAAAGTGTACCTTTTAGGTTCTGTGTGGTCTATGTTGCTGTAAATAATTTTGGTGGTTCCTGCACATGATAAGCTCTAATTGGCTGGTTTTAAATTGTCCTTGGGGCGCAGCGCTCTGCGTCCTGAACCCTCCCATTTTTGTTGTTAGAACGAATCATATTTGTTTTTATATGATTGGCCTTATGTGATTGGACCATTCTCACTTAGACCGTTCACTCAGCGGCATCTCCTCAGTTAACTGACGACCTTTAATCATAGTGAAAGCAAGTGCAATTTCTCGAGATGAAGGAAAATTCTGTTGTATCTTTGCGAAGATATCCATTCACAAGGCGTTTGGATGATGAAAAAAAAAAGAATCAAGGAGCTTGGACCAGATCGCTCTACCTTGCAAATTCACCAGCAGTGAAGTGATTGCGGGCACGCATACACTCGGGGCTTTTGCAGCACTTGTTATGACAAACGGAGTTGGCTGGCAGGTTGTGATGTAAGTCATGCCTTTTACTGTTTTCCGTGTTTGCTGTTTCAAACAGCATGATGCAAGAGAGGCTGAATGCATTGGCCATGCTGTCAATAGAGAAGAGACTGGTGACTGAGATGACTTTAACCAAAAGGTCATTGAGAAATTTGCAAGCCAGAAAGAAAGGAGAGCAAAATTAATTTTTAAGTAGTGCTACTGGCCAGTGATTAGGCAACATTTATGTGTGTGTGTGTGTGTGTGTGTATGTGTGTGTTTACTGATTACTTGATTACTTCATTACTGATAATAAACCCAAATTGAACTAAAATGAACTGATTTGTCATGCATTTATTGTATGCTTTAGTCATATTTTTGTTTTTTGATACATCACCTGGAAAAATGGCTTTTACACTCTTACTTTACAAAAAGTTTGATTTTTTTCTGGTGTTTGCGCCCAGCACACATTTTTAACACCAGCTTCCACTGTTATGCAGCCCTAGTTTGTTGTGCATGTGAATGCAGTGGCCCGCCAGTTGAATCTGCTCAGTATGCTCGAGTTTGTTCAACATGAGCTTTGCAACATCATGATGTTCCAGAATTTTACAATAAATGTTACTATATCATTTAATTGTTGCCACAACAATATAAAAAATCTGTTATACATTTGGTTACACTTTATATTGAGTTTCCTTAACTAATATGTACTTACACTGTAATTAAGAATTTGTTCTAATGTACTTTGTTTAACTTGTTTAACTACATGTTTTTTTATTCAACTCATGACTGATTAAATATCTGCATGTAATTATTACTGTAATTATTTCCCGTTCCCTTTTCTGTCATCCTACTATTCATTAAGTCATAATTAAAAAAGAAAATCTTAACAAAGCACATACCCATAACCACGAAATTTGTCCCTAAACTTACCCGGATCCCACTTTAAGAACACCAGAAGTGTTCTGCAATACATTATAAACACATTAAGTGCTTTTTTATTATAATTTTGATGTAAGTACATAGTAGCCATGGCTATTTACATTAGATGTCGCCTATGCTATTGTTGTCTATTGGAAGAAATGCGCCAATAAAGCCGCTATTTTAGTACAGGGTAGCGCTTCTTTGAAATGAACGTGGGACCGAGTTGCAGTGGAGAACTTTCCATCTGGAGCCATAGATATATACACTTAGATACATAGATCTATGATCGGGAGTTTTTTTTTTAAATTACCTATGTACCTATACCTTATCTATGAAATGTTATGCTCTTTATGCTTTGTTTTCTTTGTTTGATCGTTACTACACTCGTACACAGCACTAAAGTCCAGCATCTTCACATTGGCTTTAGTCTTGACTAGTGTGGTTGAATATGAATTTGTCCTGAGAGCACTGTACAAATGTAGCGGCTCAGAGTCCGTATGTGATATCTAGGTTTTATATCTTAGTAGCTAAAGCCACTTAATATAAAGTAAGTGATTATAATGTGAAGTAAATTCAATGTATTATTTATTTATTATTCTAACATTATTTACAACATTTTGACCTGTTATTCACAACCTTTCCAATCGGCTCAGAACATGTACACAGAAATATGCACTGCAAGTGTCTCCTTCTGTGTGGTGGACAAACAGTGTGTCAGCTTACATGTGATTTCGCACATGTGAATACATCATTATCCATTGAGATGTTCATAGACATGCCTAGAGCATTTATGATATATTTTGAGTATGTTCTTTTGATTACCAAAGTGATGGCACCCACATATCTCCATTATATGAAAACCAGAGGACAGCGGGTCCATCTAATAATGTTCTATACTGTTCAACTTGGGGATGGCTGGAAACCATAATTTTTTGATTTGGTGTATAATAACAGAATGTAATACCTTGGTATTGATTCTAAATCCATACCATATAGGAAACAAATAACCAGCCTCAAAAGTAGCATTTACAATTGAATTGAAAACTTAAAAATAATAATTTGAATAGATTAGTTTTCATATATTAATACCTGTGTATCAAACTGTGACAAAAATATTTAACATTTTGATGAAATTATGTTAAAGCCGGCTCACACTGTATGATTTATTATAATTTTTTAACAATCCTGAACGATTGTAGCATGTCAGACTGCACAAACAAGGCTCCCATGTGACACTGTACTATCTCAGCTGTCATAAAGTCAGACTAAACGACAATGAAGACGTGCCAAACTCGAAAGTAAATTCCCCTAGACTTTGATGTCATCCACCCGTGACATTTTCAAATATCCCGCGTTCTGAAATTATTCCTTACAGCAAACGTAAACAATCTGTAGCAGCAATTTTGCACACGTCATGTCTCAATAATACAACCAGGAAGAAAAAAACAGTTTTGACATTTCTCCGCGGTCATTTGAATTGTTGCATGGATTGCACCATCAAATTCGGAGCTCCTATTGGTTCTTGGATTGAAGCGCATCAAAGCTGTTGTCATACTGCGGGAAATGTCCCAGATCTTCTGACACTGCCAGAACTTTAAAAATCCGATCGCAACGGGCACTAGCAGCAGTCAGTGAACATGTCAAACCAACGATCACAGATCACCAATTTTAGCCTGGGATTTCAGGAATCTTTTAGGATTTCCTAAATTTGTCTCAGATGACAAAATCGTGACTGAAATCTCACAGTGTGAGCAGGGATTTAGGTACGTATTTAAACACATTATTGTTATACATATTATTTAATTCATCATCTATCATTTGAAATATACTAATCATTTCTGTATCACTGTTAGGTCAGCTTACCTTTAATATGATAACAAATGTTGGTTTTCTGTAAAGTGTTATTCTAACACCAAGATTCAAAATCATTTGTTCATCCTGAACTTTTCTGCAAATTTAGAGATCGACTAGTGAGTGCATTATTTATCTCTCATACATTCAGATTTAATATATATTTTATTTAATATGTATCAGTATTTTTTGTACTAGTAAAATGTGTATCCCCAGTTCAGCTGAAGAAAGAAGTCACCTACATCTGGATGGCCTGAGGGTGATTAAATTAGGATTTTATTTATTGGGGGGGGGGGATTGACTGTAAATCTGTGATGGGTATACCTCAATATGAATTGAAAACAGTAAATAAAATGGTGCTTTCTAATCCTGTCAAAAATCAGAATGTCTCTATAATGTGACTTGGGATAAACGCAAATTCAGCCATTCTAATGTTTTTAAAGTTTGAGTCAAGTTTGAGCAAAAAAGTAATAATTCTAGTTAAAAAATATGTGGAATTAGCGACTAAATAAGTACAACAACTCTGAGGATAATGGGAGTTTTAACTCAGTCATTTGGCTTGTCTGTAAAATCAGCATGAAAAAAAAATTGTATTCACATTATGCACAGCTTATGAATACAGTAGAGTTACATATAGAAACCAAGCAATAAGTGCTCCTTTTACCAATGAAGCTAAGTACACCCTGGACAGCTTTGGAAGTGACAGCCGTATTAAAATGCGGGGCTGAGTCTAAAATTGCGATGTTTGACATTTTGATAACCATAGCAACAGACAGGTCAAAGAAATCCGACAAGTCAAAATAGATCTGTGCATGAAGTCCTGCAGTGTAAGTGTAATAGACCTGCCACTTGCCACCTTCACCTGTAATTATGTGTTCTTTGTTTTTATTTTATTTGATTAATTAAACTTTTTAATTTAACTTAACCGAACAATATTAAAGGCTGTTTGTATTAAAGGGCACCTATTATGCGAAATCAACATTTGGGAGCTGTTTGGACCGAACTGTGTGTGGGTATAGTGTGTCCACAGTCATATTGGAGTGAAATAAACACAAGTCTCTTTCCTGATGTTAAAATAGGATCCAAATCTCAGCAACTTTGAAGCGCAACATGCCATAGTATGGTTTTCCCCATTCACTGATGTTGATTGACAGGCACTTATTAACATGTTTCCGTAATAACACCTAAAATCATGTACAAAAGACAGGATTTGTAAAGAAACTGGGATCAAAATATCTGTTCCAACTTTCTGTGATCAGCTGATACTCAAGAATGTTTAAAACATGTTTAAAACAGTGCATGTTTGTAATAAAGAAAAGTATAATCGTTATGTAATTCATAACTGCTGGAATCACCACAGCAGCATAGCGTCAATACAACGATAAACAAGGACACTTGAATTACACAACAGGGGTCTCGGTTTGTGGACATTAAATCAAGTTGATTTTTTACAGTAGCATAATGGATATTCATACAGCAGTTAATATTCACTTTTATTGTGCCACATTTGCCGTGAGTAGAAGTACAAAAACTGTGCAAAGTTAAATGTGTGTATGTGTGGACTGCAAACTTTGTAATGGTACTCGTGTGACTCATTATTGCAGAAAGGCTTGACTAAACTACACAACAAATACATCAAACAGACATTGGGAAACTTCCTGATTCAGTCTTACTTGGTATTTTTGACTCAGTTTCTGGATCTCTGCTTAATCTATGTCTATCTCACATGACGCAGAAGAAAAAACACTATGTCAAAATAGTGGGTGAAGAGAACCAGCTCATTTGCATTTAAAGACTACAAAAAGAGCTACAATTTCCTCAGTTGCCAAAATCGACATTTTCAGGGTATAATAAATGATGGGTATTTATACACGCTTTCTGGAGACACCAAAGACTTATCCAACCCAGGCTCGTTCTGAAAACGTACCTCTACACACGTTTCTGGAGGCCGCGAAATACGTCCCAGGGGCCACTTATTTTTGCAGTTTATGTTTTCGCGAATCCACAAGAGGTCGCTGTGTATGCTTTTTGAGATCTCAGATGTCTCTCGCAAGTGCCGTTCAAGCCTGCTGTTCTCACGTAAACCCACCAGAGGCCGCTGTTGACTGACTGTTTGACTGACTGGATGACTTACTGACTACCAATCGACTGACCCACCCTCCTCCTTCTCTAAACCCAACCAAATTTTTTTGATTGGCGCTCACCCACCCACTCCCCAAACCCAACCAACCAGTTTCAAAAGCAATCCAGAAAAAAAAGAAAAGCCCTCGTCTGATTTTTACCACATTTTCAGATTTTACCACATTCTCACTCTGTTATTTGCTTGCTTATTTTTTTTTTGGATTCTGTTTTTGTCTTACCTGCTTTCTGGAACCGTTCTTCACCGAACCCGAACCCCATCGTCGTGGTCAACTCCTCTCTGCATCTCAAGTCCACCGATGCACACAACGAGCCAACGGGACAAACTGGTTGCAGTGAGAAAGTCATCCACACGAAAATAAGCGGTCAGCTGGTAAGCGCGAAAAGAAACTGCGTCACAACGCCCTATAGAGTTTGATTTAAAAAATGAATTGCAGCCATACGTACCTCTGACTACATAATTTGCGGTCTCCAGAAATGTACATAGGACTACATTTTCAGAATGAACCTGTGTTGGACTTACCTTACCTTTTTAAAAGGGGTAAGGAGCCACTTAACTTACAATTATTATTTGCATCAATAACTAAACAAATAAATTTCATCTGTGATTTATTTTTTTTTTACAAAAATGTTACAGTATACTCTCAGAAATAAAGGTATGTGAGCTGTCACTGGGTTGGTACCTTTTAAAAAGGTACACATTTATACCTGAAGGGTCCATATTGGTACCTCAAAAGTATATATTAGTACCTAAAAATTTTAAGAGGACCACTTTTGTACTTTTTAGGTACCAACATGTACCCTTTAGGTATTAATATAGACCTTTTAGGTACAAATTTGTACCTTTTGAAAAGGTACCACCCCAGTGACAGCTCGCGTACCTTCATTTCTGAGAGTGTATAGTAAAAAGTGTGTACTGATAATATTACTTTGATGTACACATTAAGTTTTAAATAAGCTCCGTAATGAAGGATCACCAAAAAAAAAAATAATAAATCAATAAAAAATATAACAGGAATTCCAATATACTATATTTCAGAAGAATAATGACACAAAATCTCATCAATTTTCAATTGCAAGGAACAGTACTAAGGAATTTTTTTGATTTTCTATATTTTATAACTACATCCAGAACTGTCACTATATTAAAATAACACAGAAAACGACCTCCTCATGAGAAGTGAATGCACATTCCTCATGAATTTTGCTCCTATTTATTTCTAGTCATTCTTAAAGTCCACATAATGTAAATCATTATTACATATAAAATTATAAGGGCACCTGTGGCTTTGTGATAACATTCAAGATGCGCTCTAGTCTGATAGTCTAGACGGATGTATGCGCAAATCTTTTATTCATATAAAAATGGTTGAACATTTAAGTTATGTGGCACTGCTAAAATATTTGTGAAAATAAAAGATTAGGAATCTCACATGCACTTTTAAGATGCATCAAGGTGACTGACTTTCCAATGCAAGTGATAAACAAATGAATCAAATGTTAAACATACCACATGGCGAATTGCACTGTTTGATGTTGCTGTGAAAAGTGAATGCAAGGATATTTGCTGCTTTGAGTTCATGATGACCTCTGACCATCGCCTGTGATGCAGCGAGTGAGATCAGTAACTTGGTTGTCATGGAAACAACGCTACAGGACAAGTTCACATCTCTTTTAAGAGCTCAGTCAGTGAATTCAAGCATCTGCACTTACACATGGATACATATGCACAATGTGAACTTGTGGTATCTGTATACATTGTCTGTATGTTTCTATATTTAGTAATCAGATAGAATAGCCATGGGTAGAGCTTACATCAGCAGCACTGCATATGCTATTTGTAGATGCAAGGTTTTCTATTTGCAATTTCCATATAGAAGTATGCTTTGTACAATATTATCATTACAATATTTATGTAGAATCAAGCTGAAGAAAAAAAAAAAAACTTAATTAGCTTAAAGTATAATGACTTTCTAAGAGCACAAAAATATGTGGTTTCCTTATGTGTCACCTTGAAGATTTCAGCCATTAACAAAAATATAAAAAAGTTGAAAATATGCATGAAATGTATCTTGGTACTCTAGGTTTGGAGCAATAAGATTTGAAACTAAAATCATACAGTGTTAAATTGGTTTCATATGTATGTACAGATATGTTCAAAAATAGTGCTTTGTTCCTGTATAGATGAAAAGGTTTTAAGTTATCGGATTAACGAGTAAACAATAACACAAAAAAACTCGCATTTTATTAATCTTGCTTAATTAGTTTCATTAGTAAGTGATTACTGTAGTGTATAAGTGAATTAAGTGAATAAGTCTTTCTGATTGTCTTTTAATTAACTTACTCATTCGATCATTTACATGCTCACTATTTATTTACCTTGCCATTTAATTGTTTACTTGCACATTCCCTTTCACTCATTCACTTGCTCATTTACATGTTCATTCACTAATTTTAATTCACCAATTCACAAATTTACTCATTTACCTCCACACACTTGTTTACTCTCACTCACTCACTCACTCACTCACTCACTCACTCACTCACTCACTCACTCACTCACTCACTCACTCACTCACTCACTCACTCACTCACTCACTCACTCACTCACT
>CAIGQZ010032266.1:8445257-8467508 GCA_903798205.1 Danio tinwini | reverse complement strand
ACTTACTCTGTTGCTTACTCATTCACTCAGTTGCTCATTTACTTGTTCATTCACTTACTCTGTTGCTTATTCACTCACCATGCTCAATTACTTTTTCACTCACTCACTCACTCACTCACTCACTTATTCATTCACTCACTTGCTCATTTACTTGTTCACTCACTCACTTACTCTGTCGCTTACTCATTCACTCACTTGCTCATTTACTTGTTCACTCACTCACGCTGTCACTTACTCTTTTACTCACTTGCTCATTTACTTGTTCACTCACTTACTCTGTCGCTTATTCACTCACTTGCTCATTTACTTTTTCACTCACTTACTCTGTCACTTAGTCTTTTACTCACTTGCTCATTTACTTGTTCACTCACTTACTCTGTCGCTTATTCACTCACTTGCTCATTTACTTGTTCATTCACTCTGTCAATTACTCATTCACTCACTTGCTCATTTACTTGTTCACTCACTCACTCTGTCGCTTACTCATGCACTCACTTGCTCATTTACGTGTTCACTTATTTACTTGTTTACTCACTCATTTTCACTATCTTATTGTACATTCACTCGCATATTCACTCACTCATTCACTTGCTTACTTTTTCACTCATTTATTTTTTCACACAATTGTTCATTGACTTATTTGCTCATTTATTCAATCACTTACTCATTTACTTGTTCAGTCACTGACTCACTCACTCAATAATTCACTCATTCACCTGCTTACAGTTTTTCTTGTTTGGTTTGACCTGTTTAAAGAAACTAGGATCCACTACATTTTCATCATCACTATCCCAGCAGAGCAGAAGACATGTCTTGCAAATGTGTAAACCCGTTCTCAATGGGTTGACAAATTTTCCCCACCATTTTATAAAACAGTTAACACAAATGTTATTCAAGCAGTGCAAACTTTATTGTTTTAGCTATGGTCACCAAACAGAAACTATCTATTCCTAACCATTAGAAACTACCAACATCAGTATGAAATCACTGAACCACTGGTTTGACACACCTTCACACAAATCTTTAATTAGCAATTAGTCCGCAAACCTTATAAAAACAAAGGAAGGTCTGTGTTGTTCTGTACCAGCATGGATGGAGGAGGTCAATAGTGGCTATGTCTTATACTCACTATAAATTTGACTGAATATTGGTTTACATGTGTTTTCTCTAGTATTTATAGTATTTTATTACTTTTGTCTGTTTTTTTTTTTTTTTTTACAGTAACAGCATTTCTGTTTTCAGCCACAGTTTGAAAAATGTCATGAATTCAATATCAATTTAATCAAAGCATTTCTTATTCTGGATCCAATTCTTTGCAAAAAGGCAAATTTGACAGCTGAAATAGACAACAAATGGCATTTGCAATAGGCTACAATGACAAGCAATGGTGCACTGATTCACACTGAGTTCAGTATTTTGTTGTCCATTGTGAAATGCTTAATTGAAAGAGCTCATATACTTGTTTGCAAGTTGTATTATTTAAAGGTAAAATTAGCTTTTGATGCTTATTTTAAATGTTTTGTCATGGTATGTGCATTTTGCCCATGTGGGCCACTGTTTAGACATGTGCGTTATCTGTTTTGAAAATGTGTAGTTTTAGTTGACGGCTGCATCAAAGCAACCAAGAAAAACTATTCAAGCAGTAAAAACTTTATTGTTTTAGCTATAATCACCAAACAGAAACCATCTATTCCTAACTATTAGAAACTATCAAGATTAGTATGAAATCACTGAAGCACTGGTTTGACACTCCTTCACACAAATCTTCAGTTAGTCTGCAAACCTTTAAAAAATGTGGCCGGTCTGTGTTGTTCTTTGCCAGCATGGATGGAAGAGATCAATATGTCTTCTACTGTGATAGATTTGACTGTATTTTGGTTTACATGTCTTTTCTCTAATATATTACAGTATTTTATTATTTTTGTCTGTTTTTTTTTTTTACAGTATTTCAGTTTTCAGCCACAGTTTGAAAAAAATGTCATGAATTCAATATAAATTTTATCAAAACATTTCTTATTCTGGATCCAATTCTTAGCAAAAAGGCAAATTTGACAGCCCAAATAGAAAGACAACAAACAGCATGGACAATACAATGGCAATCAATGGTGCACTGATTTACATTGAGTTCTGTATTTTGTTGTCCATTGTGTAGTGATTGATTTAAAGAGCTCATATATTTGTTTGCAAGGGTTGTTTGATGGCAAAATGAGCTTTTGTTGCATATTTAAAATGTTTTGACATGGTTAGAGCATTTTGCTAGCCAAATATGTCAATTTTGACCACGAGCACCACTATTTTGGCCTGTGTGTTAACTGTTTTGAAAATGTAGAGTTTCAGTTGACGGCTGCATCAAAGCAATCAAGAAAAACTGACTGTAATCATTTCCTCTGTTTTTATTCACTCACTAACTATTTACTTGTTTATTTGCTCATTTATGTTTACTGACACATTCACTCACTCCTTCACTTGTTCACTCACTTACTCACACATTTGCTCATTTACTCCTCCATTCACTAATTTTTCACTCTCTTATTGTACATTCACTCGCATATTCACTCACCATTCACTTGCTCACTTTTTCACTCATTTATTTGTTCACTCAGTTGTTCATTCACTTAGTTTCTCATTTATTCATTCACTCACTCATGTACTTGTTCAGTTCCTCATTTATTCACTCATTTGCTCACTCACTCATCTATTCACTCATTTACCTGTTCACTCACTCATTAAGTCATTCATTGACTAATTTACCTGTTTACTCATTCAGTTATTTACTTACTCACTTATTTACTTGCTCATTATACATTTACTTGTTTACCTGCTCATTTCCATTGACTTACATATTCACTCACTCATTCACTTGCTTTTTTTTTGACTCATTTATTTTTTTCACTCAATTGTTCATTGACTTTTTTGCTCATTTATTCAATCACTCACTCACTTATTTACGTGTTCACCCACTCACTCGTTTACTGACTCAATCATTCACTCATTAACCTGCTTAATCAGTTACTCACTTTTCATTCACTCACTAACTATTTTCTCGCTTATTTGCTCATTTATGTTCACTGGCACATTCACTCACTCTTCACTTGCTCACTTGTTCACTCACTTACACATTTGCTCATTTACTCCTCCATTCACTCATTTACTTGTTCACTCGCTCGCCCACTCAGTGACTCACACATTGACTTGTTCACTTATTGACTCGTTCACTGATTCATTCACTCACAAACAAGGCTAAAATGAATTCTGATGTCATACAGATTTGGGTCTCCATAATAAGCATCTTTCATTTCAAAATATAAAGGAGGTTGCGATTGAAGAGCTTCCATTGAAGATCAATGCTGTGGCAGACCTCAGACATTTGCTTTGTGAGTTTGAAATGGCTCTGTAGCAGAATAATCCTGAGCCCTGCTGTGTTGGGTAACAAACTAGGATTTCCTCCAGCAGGGGTGTTTGTCTTCGTAGACTAACCCTTATACCCCATAGAGCTCGATGTCTCCGGTTTTATGATGCACCTCGAGTTTTTCTTGAGTTCTGTCCAGCCATTTGTTCTGACAGCTCCCTTGTCTTGTCTTTCGCCCGTAGCGACCGTACCGCTTTCCAGGGGCATACCGTCACACCACTCACTAAATATTTACCTCATGCTGGTTAAATATAGACAGTTCGCAAAACAGCCCATCCACGACAGGCCCCATCAACATGCCGCTGAGAAGAATGATGGATGGCCCTGTCTAAGAATTTATGACTGTCACATGTGAAACAGGAAGGAATCAAGGAAATGACTCCTGACGGAAACAGTGGGAAATGCTAAAATTCCACCACAAATGTCTGATGTGGTCCTGAACGCCTCTTTAGTGTCATATAAATGCCAAAATGATGAGACAGGACCATGGGGTGTTTTTCACAGCTGGTGGCCTTCCTAACAAAACACATTTAACTGTAGGCGACTTTTGTTTGTGGACTCCTATGGAAAGGGCAAAAACTTCCAAAATAGATGCATTATGGTTTAAGAATTCATAACTGAATTTTGGGCATTGTGGGCATTGTGCATATTTTTACTCCTGTCCTATGCTTATATTCTTAATTCACGTCTGTCCTTGTAATGCAGTACATTCACACAAACATTTATTCACTACCATGTAGGCTGAGTAAATTAAAGGAATTGTTTGCCTGCAAATAAAATTTGCTGTTACAGTTTTTCTTGATTGCTTTGATGCAGCAGTCAACTAAAACTACACATTTTCAAAACAGTTAACACACAGGCATAAACAGTGGCCCTCATGGTCGAAATGACACATTTTGCTTGCAAAATGCACATACAGTGTCAAAACATTGCAAACAAGTATGTGAGCTCTTTCAATTAATCATTTCACAATGAACAACAAAATACAGAACTCAGTGTGAATCAGTGCACCATTGCTTGTCATTGTAGCCTATTGCCAATGCCATTTGTTGTCTTTCTATTTGGGCTGTCAAATTTGCCTTTTTGCAAAGAATTGGATCCAGAATAAGAAATGCTTTGATTAAATTTATATTGAATTCATGACATTTTTCAAACTGTGGCTGAAAACAGAAATGCTGTTAAAAAAAAAAAAAAAAGAAAAAAAAAAGACAAAAGTAATAAAATACTGTAAATATTAGAGAAAACACAAGTAAACCAATATACAGTCAAATCTATTGTGAAGATAAGACATAGCCACTATTGACCTCCTCCATCCATGCTGGCACAGAACAACACAGACCTTCCACTTTTTTCATAAGGTTTGCGGACTAATTGCTAATTGAAGGTTTGTGTAAAGGTGTGTCAAACCAGTGGTTCAGTGATTTCATACTGATGTTGGTAGTTTCTAATGGTTAGGAATAGATAGTTTCTGTTTGGTGACCATAGCTAAAACAATGGATTTTGGACTGCTTGAATAACATCCGTGTTAACTGTTTTGAAAAATGTTGGGGAAAATGTGTCAATCCAATGAGAAAGAGTTTGCACATTTGCAAGACATGTCTTCTGCTCTGCTAGGATAGTGATGAGGAAGATCAAGTGAATCCTAGTTTCACTGAGCGTGTCTTAGCAAATGAGAAAAACTGTAACTTACTTAAAGGTGCAGTATGTAAGTTTGACACCAAGTGGTTGAACTCTGTATTGCACTCCTGGATCAAAATAAACGCAAGCGTGGGTTGCCAGTTGGAGTACTTAAATTTATATATTAGAAACGGCTTCTATTTCTCACAGCTGAACATGTGAAACCTATGACAGTGATCACCTCAGGTAAACCTTGTGTGTTTTATTGAGTGCTAAATGCTAAACACGTGAATTTGAATGCCATTTTACATAACATTTATTGCTATATACTGAAAGCAGCAGCAGATAGTTCTCCTCAGATCTTCAATAAACACAATAAACCATTTGAAATTGAACTTTAAAACTAAACACATATGAGTGATTCAGCATCTAAATTAATGATGTTAAAGAGGGTTAACATGTATGAAATAGATTATAAACCTTACCATTTTGTGAGTGAGTGCATTTTCTGTGCTTCTGAATGGCTGTAAAAGGCTCTAAATTTCTGTTGTGTTTTGTCTGGTACAAACAGCCAAAATACTCATCACTGCATATCTTGTGACAAAGCGTGTTGTTAGGACACGCGGTTACAATGTAACCTGCTCACCTAATGTTTACGTTTGTAATATTTATATCATTTGAAAATTAATAACCTCATGTGGACCTGAATCTGTCTCATTTCGATGTCTGCTATGTCGCATTTTCGGTCACGGACGCATGCTTTTTAGAGCCTTTCTGAATGAATGAATGAAATACGCTGTTTTCCAACAAGCCAACCCAGAGTGCTGAATTATAATTGGCTAAACTGGCATGGTGCAGGTTAAATTTACCTAAACAAAGACATCGTTTCGGCACAAAAAACATTTTCAAAGCAGAATATCTGACATCTTCAGCATTATTTTTCAGATAAACAAGTATGTTCACTTGGGATGTTTCTTATATATCTGCACACATATTATGGTATTTTATGCTTTAGAAGAGTCAAAAACTTACAGCACCTTTAAGGATGCACCGATATTTATTCATTCATTTTCCTTTGGCTTTGTGCCTGGTTATCAGGGGTCATCACAGCGGAATGAACCACCAACTATTCCAGCATATGTTTTACGCAGTGGATGCCCTTCCAACCACAATCCAGTACTGGGAAACACCCATACACTCTCACATTCACACACACACACACTCATACACAACGGCCAATTTGGTCAATCCAATTCATCTATACCACATGTCTTTGGATGGGGGAAACCGGAGCACCCGGAGGAAACCCATGCCAGCACGGGGAGAACATGCAAACTCTACACATAAATGCTGTGAGGTGACAGTGCTAACCACTGAGCCACCGTGCTATCTGCACCGATATGGATAATCTATAACCAGTAATTTATATATATATATAAATATATATATATAGGACTATAAATGTATATGTATAATGTATAAAAATAATATATATATATATAGGACTATAAATGCAAATATTGATTTTTTTTTCAAAATTAAAACAAAATGCAAACAAGTACACTCTCAGAAATAAAGGTACGAGAGTTGTCACTGGGGTGGTACCTTTTCGAAAGGTACAAATGTGTACCTAAAAGGTCCATATTAAAACCTCAAGGGTACATATTAGTACCTAAAAAGTACAAAAGTGTTCCTCTTAAAATTTTTGGGTACTAATATGTAGCCTTGAGGTATTAATATGGTCCTTTTAGGTACAACTTTGTACCTTTCGAAAAGGTACCACCCTAGTGACAGATCATGTACCTTTATTTCTGAGAGTGTACAGTGGACAACTAAATCTGTTATTCCAAGATATAATTGTCATCATATCAATTCATTTGTTGAGATGAGGAATTTATTGTTTATATCAGTTGTTCTCAAACTTTTTTCACCAAGTACCACCTCAAGTATCACCATAATGACCCATATTGAAATACAGTAGCATAGTAGGCCTAATTAAGCAGCTACAGCACTGCACAGTTAAAAAAACAAGGCAGACTAATTCCTATTATTAAGAATATGTATTGTCAGCCACTTTAAACATTATAAATAGTTTGAACATTAACTGTGCTTGCAGACAAAAACAAAACAAAAAACTTCACTATTTAAATTAGAATGTGCTTTTAAAAGTGAATAAAAAATGGCACCGTTCTTAAAAAATAATAATAATAATAATTTATATATATATATATATATATAATTTTTAGATATTTTTATATTTTATACATTTGGAAACTTTTGCAAGTTGCAATTTTGAAGTTGCATGTACATGTGGCATATTTGTATATCTTTGAAATATAAACTTGTATTTTAAATATATGATTTAGAATTACTTAAATCAGAAATTAGATCTGCTGCTCGTCATTTACAGTAGGTCTATGTGTGTTAGAAACTGAGTGATTAAAAAACACGGGATCAGCTTTCACTGCTATGCAGACGATACTCAATTATACATTTCAACTAAACCTGATGAGATGTCTGAACTGTCTAAGCTAACCGAGTGTATTAAAGATGCCTTCTTCCATCTGAGAAACATAGCTAAATTGCAAAGTATGCTATCCATATCAGATGCAGAAAAACTAGTTCATGCTTTCATGACTTCCAGGCTGGATTACTGTAATGCTCTGTTTGCTTATTGCCCAGCATCCTCTATTAACAAACTTCAGCTAGTGCAAAATGCAGCTGCCAGAGTTCTTACAAGGTCTAGAAAATATGATCATATTACCCCAATTTTATCCTCCTTACACTGGCTGCCTATTAAGTTTTGTATTGATTATAAAATATTGCTTCTTGCCTATAAAGCTTTAAATAATCAAGCTCCTGTTTATCTAACCAACCTCCTGTCTCGCTACAATCCAACCCGCTCTTTACGATCTCAAAACTCAGGGGTTCTGGTAGTACCTAGAATAGCAAAATCGAGTAAAGGAGGTTGAGCTTTCTCATTTATGGCCCCTAAACTCTGGAATAGCCTTCCTGATAATGTCCGAGGCTCAGACACACTCTCGCATTTCAAAACTAGATTAAAGACCTATCTTTTTAGCAAAGCATACACTCAGTGCATTACATAGCGGTATGACGCATGATGTGCCCCACACAGGATTTTGCTTCTTGTTTTTATACAGTACACTATGAACAGCAGCTACGCTAATTATTTTCCTTATTCTGTATTTTCACCTGGGGGTACTTATCCCAAGTCCCTCAGACTATGCAGTGCCACTGATGTGATCCAAGACCAGCGACGAGACGATCCCAAGGTTTTCATAATCCTGGATCAGGCCGTATCCTGAGCTGCTGCTGTGGTGGTCATGGTGGAGAGCATGAGACTGATTCCTGTGACGCTCCAAGGACGGACGAGTCTTCGCTAAGGTCCAGCTTCCTGCCCCTAGACTGCAGCTCTGCACAAGACGTTTGGCCATAGGAGAAATGGTCATGCCCAACTGAGCCTGGTTTCTCTCGAGGTTTTTTAAATCTTCACTTTCGCCAATTGGTGAAGTTTTTTCCTCACTGCTGGCTTGCATGGTTCAGAATCTGTATAGCTGCGCATCGATGGATTTGCTCTTTAGTGTTTGGACTCTCAGTAGTGAATATAATAATAACCCACACTGACCTGAGCTAAACTGAACTGAACATAATCTCTGAAAACTGGACTGACACTGTTTCAATCCACTATATTCTTCTATGTAAAGCTGCTTTGACACAATCTACATTGTATAAGCGCTGTACACAATAAAGATGAATAGAATTGAATTGAATTAAATGCATACAGTGCTTAACCAATTCATGTGTGCGGTATTTCTGCGTTCTTGTGCGAATGAGATCACATAAGTGAAGTTCACGTTAATCGCGCACTGACCACTGTTTTCAAGCAGACACGGGTACGGTTTGCAGTCCCTCCTTTTGTGCACACGATATTCTACCTCTAAGCTTCAAGCATGGCGACGTTGCTTGAGTCTACGTTCTGTGTCTCGTGCCATTTGAATCACATCCAAATTAAATCTGAGGTTCAAACTTAACCGAAAGCCACGTACACTGCTTTACAAAACAAATTACTTTATATATGGAAAATACGCATTATTTAACACAACTTCGAGCACACATTTAACACATTTGTAATAATTATTTTACCAGTATGCAGCATGGAGAAAATCCTGAGTTAGCAGTAACTGAAACGACAACACAACAGCACCGCTCTGCAAAAGGGCTTCTCTAGCGCATGTGTATAAGCTCTGTTAGCACCGCGCGCATCTTCCTCTGGCTCTGCGCCAAGCGGACTGATTTTTAACATCTGATGACGCGATGCACTACAGTAGACATTAAAAGCCCACTAGCATAATCGTACACTTCAGGGAACCGCCGATGCTGTCTGATCACATGAGTCTCTTTGTTATCGTACACGTCAAAGGGTTAAAAATGTGTTCATTTTATTCTTTTATTATTCAGCGATTCTTCCGCGTACCCATGGAAGGAAGGCCGCGTACCACAGTTTGATAACCACTGGTTTATATCATAATCCGCATTTGATATCATAACTCTATTCTTGATATCAACAGTATAATTCCTGAAATCAACAATTGAATTATTGAGTCAAAATGGCTGCATAATGGCTTCAATTCTTGATATCAACAATAAAATTCCTGATATTATCAATTAAATATATATTTACAATACGCATTCTTATTATGAACAGTTTAATTCTGGATAACAACAACTCAATTCGTCTTGATATCAACTAAATTCAATTCAATTCATTTGTTGAAATCATCAATTAGATTGTTGATGTCAATAGTTGAATTGCTAGTAAATATGTAGATTTTTGAAATAAAAAAAATGAATATGACTAGTGACAATGTTAATTTCTGATATCTTGAATGCAACTGTTACTAGAAAGCCATTTTAGATATCATAATTTTATTTATGCTATAAATGCATTTCCAGATATCAGAAATAACAAATGTAACATGTCAATAATTTACATTTTCAAGTAGTATCAGTTTAAGTTTTGGTCACTCTTTATTTTGATGGTCCGTTTGTAGAATTTATATTGCATCTACATGCCAACTAATTCTTATTAGATTATAAGTAGACTGTTAGGTTGGGATTAGGGTTGACATGTACTTGCAAAGTTTCTTATAGTCAGTTAAATGTCTGTTGAAGGAGCAGTATCAACAGATATTAAGCTGACAGTCCACTAATACTAAAATGGACCATCAAAATAAAGTGTTACCGAAGTTTTGATATGAGCAATTTACATAATGCACACTGTGCAATCCTGAGTGCATTCATGCCAGTTTGGATTGCAAGTCTTGTGGCAAATGTTGGAATTCTGTAAAAAGTCAATGTCTAGATTTTTGATGTAGATGATTTGCTGCATCCAGGATAAATTTAAGTAACTTTTTTTACATAAAGGTTACACCACATTTTAGAAGTCATTACACTTTTCATTCAGTCGTTTTCTTTTTGGCTTAGGCCCTTTATTAATCTGGGGTCGCCACCGCGGAATGAACTGCCAACTTACCCAGCATTTGTTTTACGCAGCGAATGCCCTTCCAGCTGCAACCCATCACTGGGAAACATCCATACATTTACTCATTCACACACATACACTACAGACAATTTAGCTTACCCAATTCACCTATACCACATGTCTTTGGACTGTGGGGGAAACCGGAACACCTGAAGGAAACCCACGTAAACATGGGGAGAACATGCAAACTTCACACAGAAATGCCAACTGACCCTGCCAAGGCTTGAACCAGCGGCCTTCTTGCTGTGAGGTGACAGCCCACTGCGCCACTGCACCGCCCTCATTACACTTAAATAAATGTGTATATAATGTAGACATTCTTCAATCTAGGCTCATTCTGAAAACCTACCCCTAAGTCCCAGAAGGTACGTTGTTTTGCAGTCTTTGTTTTCATGAATCTGCCGGAGGACACGGTGTATGCTTTTTGAGATCTCAAATTTCTTTTGCCAGTGCCATTTGCACCATCTCTTCCTGCGCAAATCCACCAGAGGGTGCTGTCGACTGACTGACTGACTGACCATTTGACTGGCCCACCCTCCTCCTTCCCTAAACCCAACCAAAAATGTTTACAAAAGCACAGATTGACCTGCTCACCCACTCACATTTTCAAGAGCAATCCAGAAAAAAAAGAAAAGCCCTCTCAGCCGCCTGATTTTTACCACGTTTTCAGATCTTACCACATTGTCACCTATTTATTTACTTGTTTATTTTAGTTTTTTAGCTTTTGTTTTTGTTTTCTTCGCTGGACTCAAACCCCGTTGTCATGGTCAACTCCACTCCATGTCACAAGTCCACCGACGTATGCGGCGAGCCACTGGGAAAAACTGGTAACAGTGGAAAAGCCTGAAAAGGAACAGCGTCATACCGCCCCGTAGAATGCATTTTAAAGATGAAATGCAGCCATTTATAGCTCTAGCTACATAATTGGCAATCTCAAAAATGTATATAGGGCTATGATTTCAGAATGAGCCTATGTTGACATTTTTACATGTCAGTGAGCCATAAATGTATACAGAACACTTTCCAAAGTATTCTTATATCCAGCTCTCAAATACATGACATTCAAATATAACCACTGCATTACATTATATAAGCACTTCTCTTGTTGTTCTCAGTCGAACAATGTCAGAAACAGAAGCTTTCAAGAGCCAGCTGTCAATGTGTTGTACAATTCCTGACCTTTAGATTAAACCGTGTCTCTGGGTTACCCTCCAGCAGAGTGATTCCTAAAAGTGATATTTAAAAAAAAAAAGCTGTTGTCCAAATATTCACAAAGCATAAAGCCATCTAGTCTAGGCATTTGTTTAGATGCATCATTTCTCTCGGAGATTCGGAGACACAATGACCCACCTATCAGGAGACTCTACATTTTAAAGGTTGCATTAAAGGGCAGAGCGTACTGTTACTGGCCAGTCTTTGTGTGTTTGGGGGGAGATGGGGGTTGGTATCGACAGATCCTCTAACTGATGTCTCCAAATCCTCAATGAATAATTCATTTTGTGTGCAGGGGACAAGATCCCTCGGCTGAGCTTTCATCTCCAAGACTCCAGAGTGACCCGTGTCACAGTCCTGCAGAGTTCATTTCTCCTCTGCTTCCAAAGTCAACCGTGTCACCTCCTCACTGAAATGTTCACTTATTAAAGTCTTGGAACTAACACCGCCTCGTTTCAGGATGACAATGAGTTATTGATATTTTAAGCAGTGTAAACAGCGCGCTCCGTACTGTATGAAGATTGATCTCGCATTAAATGTGATGTGACAACATGACGGCTCTTCATACGCAGCTCGCTAATTTCCAGCTAATTCAGCTCATTTGAAATAATAACGTTTTTGCTCCTGGCTGACACTCGTTAATTATTCTAAAAGCTCTGTTTGAGTTTTTGTTTTCATTATTGACTGGCAGAAAGTGTGGGGTTACCCCTGGAACTTCTAGCGTGTGATCATGGCCTGTCTAAAGTCGTGTTTTATTCTCCTTGTAGTTTTTAGTCTGTGCTGATTTTCGACCTTTCACGCTTGGTACATTTGTTTATTTATCTTAACGGCTAGAGAGACTGATGTGCTTGACCTTTCACTTTGATGAAATGCTATTTGTGCAGCTACAGCTAAAAGCCCCTTTGGAGGTTATCGTGTTTGTATATTGTTGGATAATTGACAGCCATGCAACGGATACGATTGACTTTTGCCGCGGAATTTCACCTTTAGTTTATTGGGATAAATGAGGTGCTTGGGGTGTGTGTGTTTTTGATTGAATCTATAGTAGTGCTATGCTAATGTTGCATAGGGATCGACATTAATGATTGTTAACTTGGCCGTATGACACATAAACATAAAAAGGCAGCTCTACATGTTATGTGACCATGGCGCTTAAGGCTTGTTTCATCATATTTAGTATGTTTTGATCAAGATTTCGATTTGATATGTGAGTGATTAATAACTTGTAGTGATTTTGAAACAATTAGAACACACAAGTTGAGTTGTGTAGAATAAAGTGAGATCCTTCAGCTAGTGTTCATCAAATGGAAAAAAAAAGAATTGAAATTACGTAATTTTTAACAAAATCTGTTCTAAAACGAAGTTCATTTTGGCAGTTCAAAACAGCCCAAGGAGTTCAGAATCAGTCAGGAGAAAAATATCTAGCACAAGAACACTAAGATAGGAACATAAATGCACTGGAGGGTCGAGTAGCAGAGCCGGTATATATTCTGGAGATAAAAAAACAACAACTTTAAATTTTCCGGTAACACTTTGTAGTAAGGGTGTATTAGTTAATGTTGTTAATGCATTTACTAACATGAACTAACAATAAACAGTAAATTTTTACAGTACGTTGGTAAATGAAAATACAGTTGTTTGTCATTCGTTCATGGTGCATTAACGGTGCATTAACTAATGATAACAAGCATGAATTTGGATGTTAATAATCTATATTATTTGTTAAACTATGGAAAATAAATGCTTTACAGTTATTGTTCATAATGTCAGACCAATTTTCCAATAGTATGATTGCGTCATTGCAATTTTTAACAAATTTTCATCAACCTGATCACAATTCACCATTGTCTCTTAGCCAGTAGGTTTTATTTTATTTTATTTTCAGGTACTGATTCTCCCAGTGTAAGTGTGTTTTAAAGTTTCACCCTTTGCATTATTAGACACTATGACGTTAGTGAGCTTAAAGAGCTCCTCGGGTGTTTAAAAAAGCACCACAGGTGCAAATTATTTCAATGTGGAGAACGACATTCAATTATTTTTGTATTAAATTTGTCAACTTGGAATTATAAGGATTTATCTTCTGTCTCAAACAACTAAAATTGCACATATTCTTTGCACTGATTCATTTATTTGAACTGTACATACACATGTATATTTGTAATTATGTACACACCCACTGTACATATACATTTGTAATTATGTTTATCTATCTGCATACTTCTGATTATTAATAGCAACCTGTACATATACCCATCTATTGTAAATCTGTTCATAGCTAATACAACCTTTATTTAATGTTCATAGTACATCCATTTGTAAATATCACCATAGTTTTTTTTTATAACTGCACTTTATAACTTATACCTGTATCCTGCACTTGTTGCTATTGCACTCCTGGTTAGACCTAAACTGCATTTCGTTGCCTTGTATTTGTACATGTGTAATGACAATAAAGTTCAATCTGAATCTAAAAAAAATAAATCTAAAATCTGCGTTCTGAATGATTTTGAGATATTGAGCTTCAAAGTTTTTGCATTCCATAGCAAAGAGTAACATTTGTGTTTTAAATAAAACGTCTTAAAATGTTAACAACTTAACATAAATAAGTTGTCATTTAATAAGAATATGTCAATAACTCAATTTTGACAAAAATGTCAGATAGAACCTTATAGTACCTTGTAGTATAGTGTGAAGAACATCTTAGTCACAAGAAACTATTCCCACAATAATAAACGTGTAATAACCTTTTTAGTGAAGGTTTTTATTAACCGGCAGTAAGAACACAATAAATACAATCATGAAAAACAACGTCAAAGTTTTTCCATCCTAAAAGATTTAATGAGCACCAAACAACTGAATGCACCTTTCATGTGATGCTGCTCTTCTGTCCTTTAACTGATTACTGATGCTGCTCTTACAATATATCCCTGAGTTTGTCATCAGTTTAGATTACCATCTTTTGTGCTGTCAGAACAAAATAAATCATATACATTTAAAATCACATGAAGGTACGTTATGACAGAATGTTCATTTTAGTGCATTCTTTAAGTTAAGTACTTGGAAAATCTTAAAGTTGAGTACAATACCTCCCCTACTTTGAATGCAAATAAAATCACTGTTATTCAAAAAAGCATCCAAGGCAGCACATTACAGATTCACTTAAGACATTAGAAAGCCTCTTAACATGGAGCCATTAGTTTACATTGTCTCATGAAGATCTTCAGTTAAGACTGTTAATTTATTTTTGAATGATATTTTGTAGGAGAGCAATGGATCACCTCCATTGGCGTTTCACTGTGGTTCAGCTCGAGTGCTTGGCTCATTCCATGCTTGAGGAGCTCCACTCATGCAGGTGTGAGTAACAGCGACTCACACATTTACTGCTGCTTGGTGTCTCATCTGGGATTCGATTCATGCGTCTTGTTGGATAATCTTATTATATCTCCTCTCGGAGCGTCTGAGGGTAATGTAATGTGGCAGACACGATCACAGACAGGGGGCGTTCGCTGACGCCTCACCACCACCGTTTCACGCCCCCTTGGGAAATTGTAATCAAACTTTTGCCGCTCCTTGGTTTTATTGCCGAATTGTCGCAGCTGCACAACACACACGTCCTTGCTTTGATCCAACAGTATAAATACTAATCTGTGTTGTCACCTTTCTAATTGCTATTCACCGTGAATCACAGGGAGGAGGGTATTTACTGCCGGACTGAACATGGTAAGGAGGCAATTATCAAAACAGGACGTCGTCTAAAGGGGCAGTGAACCGTATACAATGCAAAGGTCGATTTTGTGTGTTGTGAAGTCACGCCGTCGAGGCCGCTGCACGATAACTCATAAATAGGGCTCTTGGGGAGTATTGTCAGGCATCAGTCAGACCCCAGGCCACTTGTCAATCTGATAGAGTCCCACCACACACACTGTTGGAGGTGAGGGTGTGATGAATGCTGGGTGTCAGGGCTGTAAAGTTTTATGTGGCGACTCTGATAATGTGATAATGGAGTGGCTGTCACTTATGAGTGCGGCTGCGCCACAACGCTTAGTGTTTCACAATAGCTGACAGGCATGTGGAGATGTCAGTCATTGTGCAAAGACGAGAGATGCTTGGGTCGCATCCATACTGTCCTCAGTGGATTTTGTTTTATACTGTAGGTGTGTGCTTGGTGAGAATGTTGACAGTTTTTTTTTATTAGTTTTTTGCTAACACTTTAGAATAATGGTTCATTAGTTAATGTATTTAATAATACTAACATGACAAACAATTAGTAATATATTTATTACATTATTTATTCAACTTTGTTAACATTTGTTAATGTTATTTACTTTAACGTTAGTTCATGTTAACTCACAGTGCAATAACTAATGTTAACAAGCACTACTGTAAATTCGAATAATGCTAGAGTTAATGTTGAACTATGATTATTAATAAATGCTTTACAAGATTTAGTGTGTAGTGTTTTCAAAGCAGCTCATGGAAAGTCATGAGGCTAATATTTAGATGTCTTCTCATCTATCAGAATGTTCACAGAACATTTAATAACATTCCTTAAAAGTTGTGTAAATGTTAGTAATAGCACGTGAGGTTATTAAAATAATTTTATTTGAACATTCTTGTTACAATGATAGAAAAACATTCTGATTATGAATATAATTAGCATGGAATGTTCTTAATAAACATTTTAAATGACGTTCAGAGTTATTCGTAACACTAAAATAGAATCAGACTGAAATTTTATTAGAATGTTGGGAACAACTTTATAATAACCAAAAAATAACATTACTCCATCACAGTTTTTCTCATTTGCTAAGACACGCTAAGTGAAACTAGGATTCACTTGATCTTCATCATCACTATCCTATTAGAGCAGAAGATATGTCTTGCAAATGTGCAAACTCTTTCTCATTGGATTGACACATTTTTCCCATTTTTCAAAACAGTTAACACGGATGTTATTCAAGCAGTCCAAAACCCATTGTTTTAGCTATGATCACTAAACAGAAACTATTTATTCCTAACCATTAGAAACTACCAACATCAGTATGAAATCACTGAACCACTGGTTTGACACACCTTTACACAAACCTTCAATTAGCAATTAGTCCGCAAACCTTATAAAAACAGTGGAAGGTCTGTGTTGTTCTGTGTCAGCATGGATGGAGGAGGTCAATAGTGGCTATGTCTTATACTCACAATAGATTTGACTGTATATTGGTTTACATGTGTTTTCTCTAGTATTTACAGTATTTTATTACTTTTGTCTGTTTTTTTTTTTTTTTACAGTAACATCATTTCTGTTTTCAGCCACAGTTTAAAAAATGTCATGAATTCAATATCAATTTAATCAAAGCATTTCTTATTCTGGATCCAATTCTTTGCAAAAAGGCAAATTTGACAGCCCAAATAGAAAGACAACAAATGGCATTTGCAATTGGCTACAATGAAAAGCAATGGTGCACTGATTCACACTGAGTTCTGTATTTATTTTGTTGTCCATTGTGAAATGATTAATTGAAAGAGCTCATATACTTGTTTGCAATGTTTTGACACTGTATGTGCATTTTGCAAGCAAAATGTGTCATTTCGACCATGAGGGCCACTGTTTATGCCTGTGTGCTAACTGTTTTGAAAATGTGTAGTTTTAGTTGACTGCTGCATCAAAGCAATCAAGAAAAACTGTAACAGCAAATTTTATTTGCAGGCAAACAATTCCTTTAATTTACTCAGTCTACATGGTAGTGAATAAATGTTTGTGTGAATGTACTGCATCAAGTTAATCAAAGCATTTCTTATTCTGGATCCAATTCTTTGCAAAAAGGAAAGTTTGACAGCCCAAATACAAAGAAAACAAATGGCATTGGCAATAGGCTACAATGACAAGCAATGGTGCACTGATTTACACTGAGTTCAGTATTTTGTATTTTGTTTTCCGTTGTAAAATGATTAATTGAAAGAGCTTATACACTTGTTTGCAAGTTAAAATTAGCTGTTGTTGCATATTTTAAATGTTTTGACGTGCGTTTTGCAAGCAAAATGTGTAATTTTGACCCTGAGAGTCACTGTTTTGGCCTGTGTGTTAACTGTTTTGAAAATGTGGAGTTTCAGTTGACGGCTGCATCAAAGCAATCAAGAAAAACTGTAAAAAAAATGGATATTTTGAACAATAAAATATATTGTTGTTATATGTTATAATATGTTATAGAACTGAAAGTGATTCTTACTAATGTGTCATTACTGAGATGATCCAGGAAGGTTTGTATGTTTTAGTTCATGATTCTCCCAATTTTCCTGAGTATTTGAACGTTCCACTGTTCTTTGTTAATGTCCTGCACATTCTTTAATATATCAGCATCTTCTGCATATTTGAATCCTGCAGAATGGGGAAAACTGTAATTGAAACTGATATAAACAAAATAAATGAGAATGATTTTAAAAATGGGACTGAAGTGAATAACATGTTATTCTCTGGAAGTCAATGATGATTGACATATTTTGAGTTCATTCATCTAGTGGGGTTGACAAACATGCCAGCACATTTCTTTTATTTGCTGTTAAAAGTGGAAAGAACTTTGAATATCTGTAGTAAGGCATCAGGCGTCACGGTGGCGCAGTGGGTAGAACAATCGCCTCATAGCAAGAAGGTCGCTGGTTCTAGCCCCGGCTTGGTCAGTTGGCATTTCATTGTGGAGTTTGCATTTTCTTCTCGTGTTCGGATGGGTTTCCTCCAGGTGCTCCGGTTTCCCCCACAGACAAAAGACATGCGCTATAGATAAATTGAATATGCTAAATTGGACGTAGTGTGTGTGTGTGTGTGTGTGAATAAAATAATGTATGGGTGTTTCCCAGTGTTGGGTTGCGGCTGGAAGGGCATCCACAGCGTAAAACATATGCTGGTTAAGTTGACGTTTCATTCCGCTGTGGCGACCCCGGATTAATAAAGGGACTAAGCCGAAAAGAAAATGAATGAATGGATAAGACATTATTTAAAACTGTAACGTGTCCCCTTGTATGTGTGTACATTCACAATAACAACAAAACAGTGTGCTTTTGTAAAATAAAGAAAACCAACAGGGAGCATTTTCTGATTTCTCAGTCTCTGTGAATTTCTTTTGAAACTGATATTTATGAGTAGACATGAATGTTGTTATCCAGCTTACCTGAGTACTGCCTGTCTTATACAAGCACATTATTATTATTATTATTATTATTATTATTTTACAAATTTACAAGCTCACCAATGTTCATCGAACTTCGAACTTCACTGGACAAAATGGAGAATAGCAGTGGGGGAGCTGGTCAGGTCACCTGTCATTCAAACTCCTGGTAAAAGGGTCACTTCCAAATATAAAAAAAGGGTTTACACCCCTAGCTCACCCCTTAATGTTTTGCGCTTCCTTCTTGAGCTTCAATCAATGGTTTCACCTTTGAAATAGTTGATCGTGAGCCCCTCAACTGGACTGGTGATGCATGAATCTCATTCTCTGCTGGAGAGGGTTAAAATATGCAGAAGATGCAGGAAAACTAAATAATGTTTAGAACTGGATGATTTTCAGTGGACAGTTTAACTGCTCAGGACAAACGAGACCCATAAACTGCTATCCCAAAATGTAAAAAACAGTCTAGGATCGTCCAAGTACCGAATACAGTATTAATAAAGTAAATGTCAACTTTTATGACTTTAAAAATATTACACAGTTGTTTGTGTAATATTTACAGATTTTATATAGATAGTTTTACAATGCAGTGAGGCAAGCTGTAAGGTGTATTACAAAGATGTTGAATTATTTTTTTACTCTTTGTTTTAATGACAGGGTTTAAAACAAAAAAACTTTAAAGCATTATAAACCACTATAAGCATTATAAGTAACTAAGCCAAACCAGCTATGTGAGATGTGAAAATAACCTAAACAAGCTTAAAATTTTTCACCACCACCACAAGTAAAAAGACAGCTGATTGGGTATACCTAATGGACACATTTTTTCATCAGCTAATAAGAAATTGTATAATATATTAACTTTTGCCTGCAAAATTGTCTTTTTTGACTGAATTGGATTAGTGACAAATCTCCATCACTTAAAGGTTGGCACAAGCAAATGTTTGAGTTATTTCCCTGGAACATCTTACCCATGTATTACACAAAAAACTGTTTTTTTTAAGTTTAGACTCCATATTTGGATTATTTAAAACCCAGTCATTGTCCTATCATGCTGAAAGGAATATTGTAACTGTATTATCATCTGAAAAATAAGCAATGTTTTAGCACTTTTTCTAATCTGTGTTATTTGGGGTAGTCCTAATCTGAGCAGTTTTTTTTTTCTTTTTCTCCCTTGTTTTGTGTTGATATTTTTTCTTTGCGTGTATTTTGAAGATGTATTGTTATTTCTGTATTACATTGAAAATCCAATCAACATAAATATAAAAAAAGACTGCTGGAATGACACACTGTAAAACCCGATAAGTTAAGTTAACTCAAACTGTTTGAGGAATCCGACTGCTGCAAAACATTTACGCTTTGAAGCAAAATGGTTTGAGTACTGTAAGCTTATATACAGTTAAAGTCAGAATTATAAGCCCCCATTATTTTTCCCCAATTTCTGTTTAACGGTTTGAGTACTGTAAACTTGTATATTGTCACATACACATATATCATTTGTGTTGATCATCAAACTTTTACAGTATTAGTAACTTTTTAAGTTCAGTTATCAAATCACTATTGGTTTAATTACCTTAAATTAAGCCCAAACTACTTAAAAGCTGCTCAAATGATTTGCTATTCCTACTAGCATTAGAGTTAAGTCAGCATAAAAAATATAATTAATTAATTCACAATTCATTCAATTTGAGTTCTGCTTAAAATAATTAGTTTATAAGTTACCATAACTCTTTTTCATTGAGTCAAAGTAACTTTTTAAATGAACTTATTTCATTTAGGGATTTTCACTGTTAGGTTTTGCAGTGCAGCATCGGGGTCAGTAGAAGATGTTCTCTCATTGGTAGCCAAATGGGACGTGAATGGGAATAAAAACTAGCTGTAACACAGCTAAAAAGATAATTCCACCCACTTTACGCAATGCTAAACGTCATCAATGCAGCCAAGCAAAAATGATGTGATTCAAGCTGTGTCGGATCATGCAAGTGAAAAACAGCTTATGGTTGTAAGTTTCTTCACAAATTCCACTATTAAATATGATTGATTTAAAAGTAAGTTGAATTAATACAAACACATGTTCAACAAAAGCATATACAATTAATTTAACAACCTTGGAGTTCAAAACAGGTCTCTCTGTATAGTTTTAGTATTTTTTTTTAACTAATCAATGAATGGAACGAAGGGAATTTGTTACTTCTGGAAGCTGACTTCTGCTTGATATTCTGTTATACATACAGTAGGAACCACACTACTAATTGCTAGATTGTGGTCTTAAGACAGGCAATTTTGGAAAGAGACAACCGAACATTTCTTTTTCTGAGTTTGGGGTGAACAATTAGGGCAGAATAACAGCATATTTGCATTCAAAAATCCTCAAAAGGCCACAGTCTCAGTTAACAGCACCCAATTACAGGGGGAAAATGTGCCTTTCACTTTTGGAACAGAGCTAGGGCTTTGGGAGTGGTTGAGGATATTAGACATTAGAGATATTAAACCATGATAAAGCTCCTAAATCTGCCATTTTCATCAGCAGCGCATAAGAGAATGGGAGGTGTGAGCAGCATCTGTTCTTAATCAAAAGCTCGGCGGTCTCGCCTGAATGAAATGGCATTACGTAGGCTGCATGATAATGCTGCTGCCCCCTTGCAGCACAGACCGACTCTCAATCAATAACCGCCTTATATGGGCATAAGCCTATATTCTCTATGCATCGACTCTTAATGGATTATCATTGCTGATAGTTTACTGCTGGGATTTAGTGTTTACTCCAGTAACATGTCCCAGTCCCTTTCCATTTCCCCCCCCCCATCGACTCTTTTCGTCTCTCCTTTACAGGGTCTGTCGGTTTTAGTCTCGGCTGCTCAGCTGTTTGTGTTTAAAAGGTTGCTGTCCTCTGGGGGCGACGCTATTCCTGTGCATCAGATTTCTCCTCTAAACTGTCTTTCTTTAGCGATCACTGGGGAACCTGGAATTTATCTCTCGAAGATAGAGAGGAAAAGAGAATGAGAAACTGGGCACCAGAGACAAAAAGAGATACAAGCTATGGTTCAAAGCTTATTCGATGCATGCCGTCTACCTAGGCAGCTGTCTTCCATGGGAGTGTGCTATAACTGTTAAAATGTTATTAAGAGGCAAATTTTAAACACTCAAGTCTCTGTGGCACATAAACAGCACTTTGCATGATAGACATGGCTTGCGATTGATTTCAGATAATTATTGATGTTAGCAAGTTGCTAATGATAATAGTGTGTACTTTAATTATAATGTCAATTATATATATTTATATATATATATATATA
>CAIGQZ010032266.1:8424127-8435257 GCA_903798205.1 Danio tinwini | reverse complement strand
CGACCCCAGAAACTGTAAACAAAAGTATATGATATTAGTATTATAACTCAAATTCAGTGTGAATGGCTTAGACCTCCTCTGACTTTTACACCTGAATTACTAAAATTTGGTTAAACTCTGGTGGTCTACAATACGTATTAATATATATAAAATCTATGAATATATCTTTTGGGCATTTTTGGTTTTGCTATGTAATATTTATAATATTTTATAGAGGTAAAAGAGGAAACAGTGTCTTTTATTCATTCAATTTCCTTTCGCTTAGCCCCTTACTGAACCGACAATGTAATGAACTGCCAACTATTCTGGCAAATGTTTTACGCAGCGGATATTTCCTCAGCCACAACCCAGTATTGGGTATACACTCTCCCATTCACACACACACACACACACACACACACACACACACACACACACACACACACACACACTATGGTCAATTTAGTTAATCCAATTCATAGAGCATGGCTTTTTTTACTGTGGGAGAAACTGGAGCATCCGGAGGAAACCCATGCCAACATGAGGAGAACATGTAAACTTCACACAGAAATGCCAACTGGCCCAACTAGGACTCAAACCTGCGACCTTTATTCTGTGAGGCAAAAGTGCTAACCACTGAGCCACTGTGCCACCTGATACAATGTCTTAATGACTAAAATTTAGGTGTACTTAGAAGGTCTATAATGCTTACTAATGTCGGTAATTTGTATTATTATTTTGTTTTTGCAGTTTCCTTTCTTTTCTTCATTATTAAGTGGTAAAAAAATAATATTAAACAAGAACTTAAAATAGTATTTCATACTTTTTTGGTTGCTTATTCAAAATCAGATCCAAAGAGGTCTATTGTATCCATATCCATGAATTGTTGGTATTTCTGAGCATTTTTGTTTTGGTTTGTATTGATTGGTAAAATATGACAATTAAAAATATATTAGGTTTTTCATTTTTACTATGCCTTAATCAGATCTAACATTTGGTGGAACCAATGAGATCTGTAATACTGTAAAATAGTTTCTTACACTGTAAAAAAAAAACTATTAGTTACTTTACTTAAAGGCGCTGTATGTAAGTTTTTGACTCTTCTAAAGCATAAAAATACCATAATATGTGTGCAGATTTTTAAGAAACATCTTAAGTGAACATACTTGTTTAATTAAAAAACAATGCTGAAGTCAGATAATCTGCTTTGAAAATGTTTTTTTTTTTTTTTCCGTGCCAGAACGCTGTCTTTGTTTAGGTAAATTTAACCTGCACCATGCCAGTTTAGCCAATTAAAATTCAGCACTCCGGGTTGCCTTGTTGGAAAACAGCATATTTCGTTTATTCATTCAGAAAGGCTCTGATAGCTTGTGTTCGTGACCGAAATGAACAGTATCAGACATCGAAATGAGACAGTGTAAACATTAGGTGGGCAGGTTACATTGTAACCGCAACACACTTTGTGATGAGATACGCAGTGATGAGCAATTTGGCTGTTTGCACCAGACGAAACATGACAGAAATTTAAATACAGCCATTCAGAAGCACAGAATATGCACTCACTCATGAAATGATAAGGTTTATAATCTATTTAATACATATTAACCCTCTTTAACATCATTAAATGTAGATGCTGAATCACTCATATGTGTTTAGTTCTAAAGTTCATTTTCATTTCAAACGTTTTATTGTATTTTCAAGATCTGATGTGAGCTATCTGCTGCTGCTTTCAGTATATGGCAATACATATCATGTAAAATGGCATTCAAATTCACGTTGTTAGCATTTAGCACTGAATAAAGCATACTAGGTTTACCTAAAGTGGTCACTGTCATAGGTTTCTGTTGGTCAGCTGTGAGAAATAGAAGCAGTTTCTAATATATCAATTCGAGTTGATGGTTTTGACAAAAACTCCTTTTAATATGGAAAAAAAATCCCTCTATCACGTGTCCTTGCTTTTATTTAGAACACAGCTTAAATCACTCGCTCCTGTACTCAATCTGGCATCCCCTAACTTGCATTTGTTTTGATCCAGGAGTGCAATACCTAGTTCAACCACTGGGTGTCCTTAAATGCAACAAGTTGACTTCTAAAAAAATATTTAAGCCGGTGTTACTTGGAACATTTAAGTTAAGATTTTTTTAAAATAAATACACACATAGTTAATTTATGTAATAATTTAAAAGGTTCAAGACACCCTGGAGTACTTTTTTTTGAGATTTTAACAGATTTGTGTGTTAAGTATCAATTAAGACAAAAATAGCACCTGTCAGCTTTAATTGTGGGGTGAACTGCATAATTTTGAGCTTTTGTCAGCTAATTTTATCTTCTGGGTTTAAAATCGATTTTGAAGTGGGATCAAAATCTGTGTTGTAGTGCGAATCTGCTAGTGGAGTAATGACACATTGATTTCTCATTATTATTCATAGCGGACTTTTCTTATCCAATGAGAAGACCCTGCTTCTTACCTATTCATGAGAGCACGTGCTTTCTAAAGGCAAGGGGGACCTGCCAAGCTGTGAGACCCAATGACTGAGCGAGGCTACGTCCGCGCATGGCAAGCAGAATTTAGTCATTCATGAAAGGTTGTAACGTTATGTGTTTTTTCCATGATTCACAGGGTTTGTTGCAAGTTATTCCCCGCAATGCTGTCAGGGCCCATAGAGCAAAGCTGTTGGTTTGCAGCAAGGATTTTTTTGTCAAGAGATCTGTACGAGAATTAGAGATTGTCAGACTTTGTCTTTTATCTATGGTCTTTTATCAGTTGAGTTTGTTACCATTCAGACACATCACCTTTATCCATACTGCATTGTTCACCTTTTTTTTTTATTCTCCACATTACCGGCAGGGCTAATGGTTGGATTAGATAGGGAAAGAGAACTGCTGCACTGCTATCCACTGTTTCTGCATTCAGACCCGGTGATTGAGGAGGAGAGAAGTCCACCTCGTTTATACTGGTTTATATAAAAACGATTATTTTTATAATGATATAACAAATTGTGGTTCTGTGTATGAAATTATGAATAACAAATGTAGCAGAGCATTAAAATACTGTTTATTTCTTTGCATTTTAACTTTGTAAACTATAAAATCGTGGGTCTCACGGTTTGTGTCTCATTTTGTGAGCCAACTGACAACAGTTGTTCGCTCCCCTCTTTCTCCCTTTGCTCTGCAGGCCATGCTCACTCCTCCCACTGCCATCATGAAGCATTTTTTTTTCATTGTGAGGTAGAATTGAACTGAAAGAGGGATGTTTCATGGCCCTTTAAGCCAACTGGTTTACTTACTTTTTTAATTAAAGTCAACTAATCACTTTTTCAGAATCAGAATCAGAATCAGAAAGAGCTTTATTGCCAGGTATGTTCACACATACGAGGAATTTGTTTTCGTGACAGAGCTTCTACAGTGCAACAGAATTACAGAGGACTAAAAAAAAACAGATAATAAATATATTTTAAAAAGTAGTGAATGCAATATACAAAATGACAAGTGTATTTACAGGTGTATTACTATATACAACATAATATGTGCAGGTGTTATGTGCAAATTGGCATGTAAAGTGTGCTGTTAAATAAGTGTATGTGTGCATAAAAAAAGTGTATAGCAGGCAGTGATGTTGGTTCCACAATTATTATCATTATCAAGTGTTCATGAGATGGATTGCCTGAGGGAAGAAACTGTTTCTGTGTCGGGCTGTTCTGGTGCGCAGTGCTCTGTAGCGTCGACCAGAAGGTAAAAGTTCAAAGAGGCAGTGTGCTGGGTGTGAGAGGTCCAGAGTGATTTTAGCAGCCCTTCTGCTCGCTCTGGATAAGTACAGTTCTTGGAGAGTAGGGAGGGTTGTACCAATGATTCGCTCAGCAGTCTGAACTGTTCGACGTAGTCTTCGGAGGTCGGATTTGGTAGCTGAGCTAAACCAGACAGTTATTGAAGTGCAGATGACTGATTCAATGATGGAGGTGTAGAACTGTTTCAGCAGCTCCTTTGGGAGGTTGAACTTCCTCAGCTGACGAAGAAAGTACAGCCTCTGTTGAGCTTTTTGACAATGGGGTCAATGTCAGTGTCCCACTTCAGGTCCTGAGAGATGGTGGTGCCCAGGAACCTGAATGACTCCACTGCTGCCACAATGCTGTCCATGATGCTCAGTGGGGGGAGAGCAGGGGGGTTTCTCCTGAAGTCCACTATCATCTCCACTGTTTTGAGCGTGTTCAGCTCCAGGTTGTTGTGACTGCACCAGACAGCCAACTCCTTAACCTCCTGTCTGTAAGCAGACTCGTCACCGTCCTGAATGAGGCCGATAAGTGTGGTGTCGTCTGCAAACTTTAGGAGCTTGACAGAGGAGTCCTTCGAAGTGCAGTCATTCGTGTACAGGGAGAAGAGCAGTGGGGAGAGGACACACCCCTGGGGGGCGCCAGTGCTGATTGTGCAGGTACTGGATGAGAATTTTCCCAGCTTCACCAGCTGCTGCCTGTCCGTTAGGAAGCTGTTGATCCACTGACAGACAGAGGTGGGCACGGAGAGCTCAGTTAATTTGGGCAGGAGAAGTTTTGGGATGATAGTGTTAAAAGCTGAGCTGAAGTCAACAAACAAGATCCTCGCATAGGTCCCTGGTCTGTCTAGGTGTTGCAGAACATAGTGCAGTCCCATATTGACTGCATCATCCACAGACCTGTTTGCTCTGTAGGCAAACTGAAGAGAGTCCAGTGAGGGTTCAGTGATGTCCTTTAGGTGGGTCAGCACCAGTTTTTCAAAAGACTTCATGACCACAGATGTCAGCGCCACCGGTCTGTAGTCATTTAGTCCTGTGAGTTTGGGTTTCTTTGGTATGGGAATGATGATGGAGCGTTTGAAGCAGGAGGGCACTTCACACAGCTCCAGTGATCTGTTGAAGATCAGGGTGAAGATGGGGGCCAGTTGGTCAGCACAGGACTTTAAACAGGCTGGTGTTATAAGATCTGGGCCTGGAGCTTTTTTCCTCCTCTGTTTCTGGAAGACCTGGCGCACATCATCTACACTGAACTGAAGTGCAGGTATGGGGGAGGCGGGGGGAGGTGGAGGTGTTAATGGTGGTGTAAACAGCAGTTCTGAGTGGGTTTGGTGGGTTTTCTCAAACCGGCAGTAAAACTCATTCAGGTCGTTTGCAAGTCGTTGGTTGTCTACAGTGCTGGGGGATGGTGTTTTATAGTTTGTAATGGTTTTCAAACTTTTCCACACAGATGCTGAGTCGCTGGACGAGAACTGACTCCTTAGTTTCTCAGAATAGTTCCTTTTTGCGACTCTGATCTCCTTTTCCAGTGTGTATTTGGCCTGCTTATACAAGGCCCTCTCCCCATTCCTGTAAGCAACCTCCTTGGCCTGACGTAGCTGTCTGAGTTTTACAGTGAACCATGGTTTGTCATTGTTGTATGTGAGTTGTGTCCTGGTAGGAATGCACACGTCTTCACAGAAACTGATATAAGATGTTACAGTCTCTGTGAGCTCATCCAAATCGTTTGCAGCAGCTGTAAAGACACTCCAATCTGTGAGATCGAAACAGGCTTGTAGATCCCGCTCTGTTTCGTTAGTCCATCTTTTCACAGATCTTAATACAGGTTTGGCTGTTTTCAGTTTCTGCCTGTAGGTTGGTATGAGATGAATCAAACAGTGGTCAGAGTGTCCTAAAGCTGCTCGTTTGACAGAGCGGTATGCATCCTTTATTGTGGTATAGCAGTGATCCAATATGTTACTGTCTCTTGTGGGACATGTACCATGCTGTCTATATTTTGGCAGTTCACGGGATAGTTTTGCTTTGTTAAAATCCCAGAGAATAATTAAAACAGAGTCCGGGTGTTGTTGCTCTATCACCATGATCTGATCAGCTAGTTTCTGTATCGCCAGCCACGCATGCGCGTGTGGAGGTATGTAAACACTGACAAGGAGGAACGAGCAGAACTCGCGCGGGCAGTAGAAAGGCTTACAGTTAATAAACAGTGCTTCTAGATCTGGACAGCACATCTTCTTTAAAACTGTTACATCTGTACACCACCTTTCGTTGATGTAAAAGCACGTCCCGCCACCGCACGATTTCCGCGTCGATTCCTCGTCGCGATCCGCTCTAAACAGCTGATAGCTCGGTAGCTGAAGAGCGTTGTCCGGTATGGTGTCATTCAGCCAGGTTTCCGTGAAGCACAGAGCAGCTGAATGCGAAAAATCCTTGTTTGTCTGGGAGAGCAGAATGAGTTCGTCAATTTTGTTGGGTAGAGAGCAAAGATTAGCCAGATGGATGCTAGGCAACGCGGTTCGAAACCCGCGCTGTATGAGTTTCACAAGCGCGCCTGCACGCTTCCCGTGTCTGAAAGCGTTTGAGCAGCAGTGCGGCTCCGCCGACTACAATGTCCAACAAAACATCACATAAGTCCAAATCTGGAAAAATATTTGGTGGTGTATGCGTCCGAATGTCCAACAATTTGTCTCTGGTGAAACTAATTGTAGGAATATGACTGAAGACAGGACGAACTAACAAAAACACAAAGACAACTGCAGAGCACGACACGGAGGCAGCCATCTTCGTCGGCGCCAGCGTACAACTTTTATAGTTTGTAATGGTTTGCTAGTATTTTACAGCATACTAGCAAAATATATAATAAACAAATATTTTTAAATGCAGATCAAATTTAATAAGGTTAATACCTTAAATCTTATTGAGCCAATAATGCACATTAATATCTAAAGCATTTTTTAGCTAGATCCGTGAATTGTATGGTTTAATTGGAGCTCCCTCTGTTGTGCATCCATATGTTGAATCTCCTGTGTTTGAAGATGTTCCTCCTGGTGAGTTTGTTCCTCCAGGGCCATTGTACATCATTCTAGAATCTAGTTTACGACGGAGGGATTCATATCTCAGTTTTCGCAAGAATCATACAGATAACTCACGTCAGCCTTCCTCAGCTCTCCGTGTGAGCCAAGTGCAGGCACAGCACATTAACCATATTTACTGCCGACAATTTCCAAAGGAAATTGCCTCCGCAAAGGGAAAAGGGCATTTAGAAAACCCAAACTCGAGATTTCAATCAAGATACGTCAATCTAAAATATACTTTCTCTTTGTACATGCTGTTGTCTTTGTTTCCGTCTGTGAACTGTGACACTTTACAGGGTATTTCATTGTGCGGACAAAGACGCAAATTGCTCGCCGTCATACGTGGATTTGGGAAGAATAATAGGTTTTTAATGTGAAAAGCAAATGAGAAGTCGTACAGGACATCTGTCACCATGGAGAAAACAATCTTGCCATAACATGTTACATTAAACAAGATCATGTTACATCATGAAGCACTTTTTGTTCTGATGTGAGAGGAAATTTGAGGACTAATTAGAGTCCCTTCAAAGAAACGGATTAGAAGCTAATTTGTTTCAGCGCTTAGTGACACTTTGCATGTGTTTCTTTTTGAACATGCAGTCTTAAATCCCTCTGAGTGCTGATTACTGTGCTGTTTTGAGTGGTGTTCTCCATCATGCACTGTTCTTTGCTTGCATGGATGCTCTGGTTCTTCAGATCTTTTGCCAGTCTTCATCTCAGAGATAAGCCTTCCAGCTCAGGCTTTTAGTCTGACTTTTAACTTCACTCTTCAGCGTTTTTCAAAGGAGCAATATTCTACACTGTCATGGTGTTTTATTTGTTTTGTTGAAGCCCAATTATAGTGCTAGCCAAGGTGTATTGCATGGAATTTATGTTAAGATTTTTTTTCAGCCTTTAACAGGTTGTTTTTGCTTCTGTAACATTAAAATAGTTTGCACGGGAGTCTGTCCTGCTTAAAATCTGGCACATTTCTGCATTATATTCACACATATCTTGAATGAATTAAAATTGTGCAAATTGTGCAAACATGCTATTGTTAAAACTAGATATTGTGTTGTGTCTTAAAATGTATAGATTAATCATTTATTCATTTTCTTTCTCAGCTTAGTTCCTTTATTAATCTGGAGTAGCCACAGTGGATTGAACCACTAACTTATTCAGCATATGTTTTACACAGTGGATGCCTTTTAAGCCGCACCATACACTCTCATTCATTCATACACATACACTACAGATAATTTAGCCTACCCGATTCACCTACACTGCATGTCTTTGGACTGTGGGGGAAACCAGAGCACTCAGAGGAAACCCACGCGAACGCTGGGGGAACATGCAAACTCCACACAGAAATGCCAACTGACCCAGCCGAGGCTCGAACCAGCGACCTTCTTGCTGTGAGGTGATCGTGCTACCCACTGTGCCACCGTGACGCCTGATTTATACGCCGTGACGTATAGATTAATCAAATAATAAAATAAGCTAGTATTATTGTAAACTTAATAAAATCATACAGTAAAATCAACAAATGCTATGTGAAATTAAGCAACCCAACATGTTGTAGCTCATTGATATTTTTTTCAGGCCTTGTTCATATGTGGAAATTTATGTCATGTTCATATGTGGATCTGTGCCCTCGTGTGTGCAGTGTAAGCAGGTAGGTCGGATTTTCACCTGACAATGCAAGTCGTGTATCATTAAAAAACATAGTGAATGACGTCAACTCTGACGCTTTATTTCGACTGACTTCAGCAAACCTTAAATCTCATACACGAGGACTAAAAAAGCTTTTATATTGTCATATAGCACAGGTATTTAAGCATGTTCACAAAAAAAGTTGAGAGAGAGAGAGAGAGAGAGAGAGAGCGAGAGCGTAACATCCACCACATAACCAATATAAAATAGTATAAAACCGTCACGTGCATAAATCACACCATGGACATTACATTAAGATGTCTACTGGTTTAAAAAGGCCTAGATTAAAAGAAGATGGCCAAGTGAGAAAATCTGTTTCTGTAAAACAACTTGTCAAAAAGAATTAAAAAAATAACCCTGCGAACAGATTAAATACTAAATAAAAAAATAAATAAAAAATAAAATCACTCTTTTATTATCAGCTGTCAGTCAGCTCTTTTTTTCCTGCTCATTGCGCCTTTGCCGTGTGCTGTGTAAAAGCTGACAATCGGATACGAGTCACTTTTAAAACTTTTTGGGTACAGTCACAAAATCGGAATTGACCATCAAGATCTGCAGTGTAAATGCAGCCTATTTGTGTCGTACGTCCTAAAATGTTTCAAAAGATTAATCAAATAAAATAATTGTTTAGTTAAACACAGTAGCACAACTTGCTGGTTCAGGTTATCCCAACATGTATCCTATTGTTAAAATCACCAGCAATCTAACTACTGCGGAATGCTGGAGAACTACAAATCTGCCACTAAATGGACTACAAATACTGTTATGCACCTCACACACACACCTGTTCCGCTTTTCCCTGATTACATAAAGACACTCACAAATTGTCACAGCTGAAGCTTGTCATTACTGATTTCCAGGACTATAAATACAGCTCACTCACTCATACTAGTTGCTGAGAAGCGTTTCTTTGTGCCTTGCCATGTTTGGTGCTTTGCTTTGTTTATTGATTTTGATTTTAGCCGCTTGAACTGACCTCTTTGCTTGTTTTTGACTTCTCTTTTGGATTGCCTGCATAATACTGTTTTCTCCTGTGCTTGACCATTGCTTGCCTGACCACTCTATGTCTAAATGAAGACTCTGCATTTGGATCCCCATTGTCACATTTACACCTGAATTTCCCAGTCACTCAGTTAAAAACAACCCAAATTGACTTGCATTTATTTATTTATTTATTTATTTATTTATTTATTTATTTATTTATTTATTTATTTATTTATTTATTTATTTATTTTTCGTTTTACTGTGCCCTCATCAATTAAACCGCAAATAAAGCACAATTAAGGAACATTTACTTTTGGATAATCTTGTTTTACTCGATGAAATGTCCCCTTTCGAGGCGAGTGCTGTGCTCAAGCCACTGATTGTTTTGGACACGAGAGGAAGTGACTGTTATCTGATTGTTGACCGCTGACCCACACAGACAGATCAGAAATGGAGTTAGCAGAGAAACGGCACTCCTGCTCCGTCACAAGTGAATGGGGGATTTCTGCTGAGCTGGCCCAACTTCTCTCCTCCATTGATTAAACAATATTTCTCCCCGCTCGATGTGAAGGGAAGGAAATATATTCGTTCTTTCAACATGAAGCGAACACCCCCGTCCCTCACTTGAGGTATAAAATGATGTGTTATTTTAATTTACAAGGCCAAGCTCATTTCTCCCCTTCATTCTATTTAACATCCAGGATGCCTGTTGGAAATCCTAGAACCGAATTGACTTGCAATTAGATGGATTCCAAGTTCATGTATTTGTCATGTATCGTTTTTTTTAATTAATCCGCAAGAGGCTGATGTTCAAAAGCACAGGAGCTGATGGGAAAAAAAGCACACTATGAGAGTAAATTGCTCATTGTACATTCTGATCTTTCCTTTGTTCACGAAAAATGCATGCAAGCAATCAAGCGAAGATTCCTTTCTGCAAAATGAAGAGAAAAATGTCAGATTTACAGTGCCGTCTCAGACCTTTTCACATTCTTGAAGAAATTGCTGTGAATGACACAATGCTGTATCCCGCTTTCATCTGTTTTTTTTATTTATTTATTTTTCTGGATTGAATGCTGAAATTTAATAAGTCCACATTATTAAAGCTCTGGTGCTGGGATATATTTCACTATTTTTATCAAGTACACTTTTATTTGGCTGTGAAATGCATTGAGCTCTGGCACTGGATAGTTTCACCCCTGCATATCCCACTGAGCTATTGGTTTTCATTCAGTTATGAATTGCAGAGAGGGATGGAAAACAACCAGCCTCACGCTCTATGAAATATTGCATTTCGATATTGATATATAAAATACAGCTGAATACAAAATTATTAGTTCTCCTGTGATTTTAATTCTTTTTCTAATATAAGTGCTGTTTAACTGAGAGAAAAGATTTTGTTTAAAATAGTTTTAATAACCAATTTATTATACCTAATTTCTTTTGTCTATGCCATGATGACATGATGCATAACATTTTAATAGTTATTTTGCAAGATGCTAGTATTTAACGCTTATTAGTATTGAAAGGCTCATGAGGTTAATTAGATAAATTAATTTAAGTTGAACTATGAACTAGGTTAAAAACCAACTATAGGTTTATTTATTTATTTATTTATTTATTTATTTATTTATTTATTTATTT
>CAIGQZ010032266.1:8395441-8409157 GCA_903798205.1 Danio tinwini | reverse complement strand
TTGTGTGTGTGAAGCACACTTGGCAATAAAACTGATTCTGATTCTGATTCTGATTCTGATTATTTAAAATATCCACATTTTGTACCATAGAAGAAAATTATACAGTTTAAAAATGAAACAATTTTTGTATGAATTATTTCTTTTAATATAAAATTTCTAGCACATTATGTTGAGTTTGGCGATGAGGAAGAAAGGGAAAGTTAATGATTTTAGCCGTGTGTTGATTCTGAGTTCAGGGACCCGAGATGAATGGAAAAAGCATGTCAATGTACAGAATATTTCTCAGAAGACACAAAATAAACTGCAATACTACTACAAATCATTCTTAGTCATCTGCTTTATGAGGAAAGAGAACATATTTGGCATGTTTTAGAAAGCAGACAATATGGTATTGGTGCAGCAGACTCTTACTGTCACAAGAAGAGGCAGGAACCAGATGGAAATATAACAACAGCTTATTATAAAGGATGGCAGGTATAAACAGAACTCTGATACTGATTGCAGGGTGGAGATGGATGACCAAATGGACCGGAGGATGATGCAGAGGATCCAGGCACACATATTTGGAGTAGAGGATTGACAAAAACCAAAGGAGGGACCAGGAGGAAGACACTGGACATCACAGGAACGAGAGAGAGGTGAGTAACTTTAGAAATAAATATAGACACTGATCGTTGGAGAGTGCAGTCCTTTGTCAATGCAAGGAGGCTGAACCCTGAGTGAGGGTTCTAATAATTTCTTTTTACCTTTAATCACAGTCTTGGACATGTGACAAATTAGTAACAACATTGCCCTTGATGCATTGTTTTTCTCCCAAATTTACTGCTGGTGGCTGTTTTTGCCCATTGACTTCCATTATAACCACATTTGACGGCGTATAAATACACAGTCTTTGTTTTTATTTACTCCATGTAGTTCTGAGAGCTGAGATGCATACTGTATTTGGATTTTCTTAGACACATCAAGGTAAGTGCATGATTATATGCCGTCATGATTTTGTAATCAAAACATGTGGTTATAATGGTCAAATAATTAATAGTTAATGGGGCAAAAACAGCTACCAACAGTAAAATATGGAGAAAACAATGCATCAAAGGCAATGTTGTTTCACATGTCCAAGACTTTGATAAAAGGTTAAAAAAATCCAGTCCACAATTACTTTTTATAATAAAAATATGCCATTTTGTGTTATTTTCACCAAATCAGTGACATATTTTATGAATTTAACAATTAAAGAGTTAAAATCCTGCAATTTTCTAAACAATTTAGTAGTTTTAATCAGGACTAAGCAGGGACGTGCAGAGACCTTTTAAGGGGCAGGGGCTCAAGTGGAAAAAAGGGCACTTTTTATTAAATAATAATAATAATTGTACTTTAATAAATAAAATATAATAAAGGAGATTTCATCCTAAACTCACCATATACTCACCCTTAAAAGGATAGTTCATTCAAAACTCAAAATTCTGTCACCATTTACTCAACTTTTACTTGTTCCAAACCTATTTGACTTTTTTTTATTTGTCGAACACTCAAAATAATATTTTGAAGAAAGCAGGAAACCTGTAACTATTGACTTACATGGTATTTGTTTTTAATACCAAGATATACATAAAATTTAGTTTTTTTATTTTCTGACAGGGAAAGCTGTCCTTAAAAGAACATGCATTAACTTATGCATATATTATATTATTATTAGTATTTAAAAAATAATAATTATCCCCAGGAAAAAAGGGCACTTTCTCTCCAGGAGAAAAAAGGGCAGGGGCTCAAGCATCCAAAGCCTCCACCTCTGCACGTGCCTGGGACTGAGGTTGATTAACAGATTTATGCAATACAAATTGAAAAAAAAAATCTGATGCATATTTTTACAGCAGTTTAATTCAGTTAATGTTTTCATCCCTAACACAACAAAAGGGTAGTAAATTTGCCCACAGTGTATTGTTGAGTTTTTATTTTTTATTTTTTTATTTAAAACATTTTCCTAAAATATGTGTTAGAATAAGATTTGTCACCAAAAATCATTCTGCTAGCTAAAACACAGAAAAAGTTATGGCTAACTTAAGACTAAAAATCACATCAGAGGGGATGAAAACATCCCCAAAAGCACATACGGGTTAATATTCAGGTGACAATGATCAAGGTGATTTGTGAGTAGGGAAAACCTGGCCTGCTGTGACACTAATGTCAGGCTCTACGTTGTGACACAGCTGTCAGTAATTTGGCTCAGTAATTTGGTTATTAAACTTCTATTATTGCTATTATTTAATATTTCACTAATAGATAATGCGAGTGTAAATGGGCTACATTTTGAGCTTTTCCACTTTTTGAACACTTCCAGAGTTAGTCAAAAATCCATTTGAGCAGATTGTTGTTGGACAGTAGTGTAGATGCTCTTGTGGTCAAATGCATTTAATCAACCTCAAAAGTTTACCTGCCTACTTTTTTTGCCAGCTGTCAGATAACAAAGCTTCTGCTTCTCTTGTTTATTAGCCTTCATATGTAAATTAAGCTTAATTTGCAATATTAGCAACTACAGATCTTCATCTTAAAAACATAGAAAAGTGTTTAAACTGGACAAAAAAGGTGTTCAGTATTATACTGTAGTAATAAATGAGAATCTTGTCCTAGTCTACTGGTGATGCAGTTGAAGAAATTGCATTGTAATTTCAGATGCACTTTAAACAGGGAATTTCTTTGCAGTGCTCATTCAGATTATGCAGGTTCAAATCAGGCCTATTTTTTCTCTATTGAAATTATGGTATTTTTCTGTGTATCTGTGAACTAAAGAAAGATAAATTTTAGCTTAGTACTTTGTCTAGGCTTTAAGCCATTACTCGATATGTCTGCTTGCAGTACCATCTGATTAATGACTCTGTCGTCAAATTACAGTCTGTATTCAAAGGTGGCTCTGTGCTAAAACAAGCACTCGATGACCTCTAGCTGCAGAAGTGATGGCATGTTAGTAACTGTCTTGTAAAACCCAGTTTTACCCCACAAGACCATCTCTACCAAACATCTTCAGTGGTGTCGAGGTGATTTTGACCTTGTCCGTCAAGCAGTGCCATGCAGGACACAGAGGATTGTCTAAATGTAAATAAGTGAAGCATCTCCAAACAGGCTTCCCTGAAGCTCAGCTGTAATGGATAACTTCAACCGCTCAGTAATTACTCACTGTCTGTCCTCCATGGTGTTTTCAGTACTCCTCTTATGATCTGTCAGGGTTGACATGAAGAGTCTTTGGAAATCTGCCTTTGCTCTGCTTGATGAAGGCATTCTTATGATTTTCGACTGGACTTATTGTTTGACTGGATGAAAGTTGTTCATGGCCTGCCACTCTAATCATAAATAGTAAACTGCCCTTAGCGTCATACTATAGAAGTGGGATTCTGAACATTAGTTCAACTGAAGGGAGATGAATGCCTCATTTCTACTGAGTGGTACAGTGCAGTTTAGTACAGTATAGTATGATTTAGTTCAGGTTGCCCTGATCAGGCTTGTGATTCTACTGCCAACAGTACCTTTACTTGGTAGCTGTGTTTTATTGCAGAACATTGCGATCAGCGTCTTTCTCGCTAAAAGACAAAAGCCATACGGGTCTTTTACATATTGTGTCTTTTGCATATTTAAGGTCATATTTAAGGTTGCATATTTAAGCTCTCCCCATGTTGACGTGGGTTTCCTCCTGGTGCTCCGGTTTCACCCACAGTCCAAAGGCATGCGCTATAGGTGAATTGAATAAGCTATATTGTTCGTAGTGTGTGTGTGTGTGTGTGTGTGTGTGTGTGTGTGTGTGTGTTTGTGTGTGTGAATGAGTGTGTATGGATGTTTTCCAGTACATGGATGCAGCTGAAAGGACATCCATTGCATAAAACATAAGCTGGAATAGTTGGCGGTTCATTACGCTGTGGTCACCCCTGATACATAAGGGACTAAGCTGTAGGAAACTGAATTAATTAATTATTTCAAGTGTAGATTTGCAGCAAACAAGTTAGTTTCAAAGCTGTTCAAATGTAGCTCTTTAAATGCGTCAAGCTGCCAACTGGAAATTCAGAGCATCTTTCCTACCTGTATATTCAAAGCATAATGGGTAATTTTGCATCTATGAAAGAAGTCTATACTATACAGTAGAGCTGCACGATTAATCGTAAAAAGATCGCTATCTCGATTCGACCCCCTAGACGATCTTAATCCAGCATTTATACGATTCTGCCAATCATGTTTTCAAGTTTAGGAGAGAAGCATAAAGGAGGCCGCACAAGTCTTCATGTTGTTTTACATACATTGCTCAGCAACGTGTACACCTCCAAATGGTGTTGAAAGAGTCACATACTATATTTATAAGGTATAATTCACCCATAAAATGTCATTTCTGTCTGCATGTAATGATGTATTCGCAGCCGCGAAAGCACACATGATGTGAGCTGACGTAAGCTGTTACCACAGAGAGGGCAGGTGCATGCCTGTGAATGATGCCTACCTTAGTGAACAGAACTTGCATAGGCTGTGAATAACAGGTAATAAAGTTGTAAATAACATTCAGTTTGTGGCACAGAGCGATCGTTTGGGAGCTGCGCGGGAAGTATGAACCGCACACGCACAGTGAAAATGAAACCGAAAGCGTGCACATCATTCATATGACCATATCGCATTTTAGAGTTATGATTACGACAAGCAATATGTTTTTCTTTCATAGCTAACACAGAGTGTTGTGCATGAGAATGAATGTTTAACAGTGTCAGAATAGCTAATCTAGCCTATATAATGTTGAGTATAATGCAAGAGGGAATCTGATAATGACAAATGTCTGATTTTACCAGTAGAAAAATTTACAATGTTGTCAATGACAGATTGCAAGCATATGTCTCAAACATAATAATTCAACATCAGAATTATGAATTGTTGTATTCTGAAATAACAATAATAATAGGCTACTCATATTAACCTTTATTTTACATCTACAGAATCGTGAGAAAATCGTGATCTTTATTTTAAGCAAAAAAATTGCGATTCTCATTTTAGCCAGAATCCTGCAGCTCTACCATACAGAAATATCCTGCTGGTGTGTTACTTGAGCAGTGCACTTGTGCTTTGGTCAGTACAGCAACAAACCACCTTTAGGCAGTGTAAGCCATTAAAATGAATGGGTTTTCTATATGTTTTTAGCACCCTGTTTTATCCTATGTATGTGAGGTACAGATTTAAGGTAAGCATGAACAAACACATAATTGTCACAGTCTGGTGTCTTCGTTGTGTCATTGTGCCATGTGTTTGTGTCATGTGTTGTGTTCCATGTGCTTTCTGTTATTGCCATGTGATTCTTATGTTCAGTTTTCGCAGCATTCATTGGTTTCATCAGTTCCACCTGTGTCTCTTCCCTTTTTGTATTCAGTTCAATCATGTCTTGTGTATTTATAAGACTGATTTCACGCGGCCACCATTATTAACAGCGAAATTGAGGCTGCGGTGGGAAGAAACCCGGAAGTATCGCCTGAGTCACACAGGAATATTGTGTACCTGGCTGTATATCTTATCAGTGAAATGAAAGTGACACAAGTTTATAATTTCACCACCTTCCGAGTTTGTTCTGAATGAATGGTGAAAATAAAATGCGATATTTGACCTCATTTTCTGCTAAGTTAAGGGAAATGGCACTACTAAGCTATTGATTTCTTTCCCAAACACACGTTTTAGATGCCATTCATCAAACTCAATTTAATGAACTGATTCCTTCACTTTATTAGACTTGTCACGATACAAATTTCGGTAATGAAAAAAAAAAACGCCTATTTCTCGCTAACATTTAAGCTCTGTTGATGGGACTCTTAAACAAAACTGATTTGCCATTGTGTTCACGTGCTCAACAGACATTACTATGATTGGCTGTGAAGGTCATCAGTTCACCAAACTCACCGATGTATACGGAGTGCAAACACAGATGAGCGATCCGCTGATGAATCGACTGATTCACGGCTTTAAAATGATCCAGTGTCCGTCTATGTGTGTTTTCAATCTGTGAAAATCGGTGAACTGATGATTTTTTACAGTCATTCTGTTGAGCACTGGTGAATACTATGGCAAATCAGCCGTTTTGATGAGCGCACTCAGCGGCGCTTAAATGTTAGCGGGAAATGGATGTTTTTAAAACTTCAGTACCAGGACAACACTGTTAAAAACAAGACGAAGTTGTGCTACAGAGGACTGCATTGTTTTATCGCTCACCTGGTTACATAGGCTGAAGCGTCTCCACGGTGCCATGAACTGAAGTCTAGGAGGACACTTAAGTGTATAACCCTAACCCTATGCCTAATATGCTTTTAATTGTTTGAATTAAACTGAACTGAATGATATTAAAGTGTTGTTTACACCATATCTGCATTTTGAAGTCGCAGCAACAGCTGGAGGTTTGTAGTACACAGCATGTTATTGCAATGTTTACAGTGCTCATCCTATACTTCCGGGTTTCTTCCCTCCTCAGCCTTGCTTTTGTGTTTCAAAATGGCGGTCACGTGAAATAAGCGTATCCTGTGTTTTCCGTTTGTTCTTTGTCCAGTATTGTATTGTCACATCTCCATGTCCTACCTGTGTTTGATATTCCAGTTCAAGTTCCAGTTCCAGTTGCAAGTGCTTTTTGTAAATAAATACATGTTCCCTGATAACTCCTGCAATCTGTGCGCTTGTGAGTGAGCCACCTGTGACTATAATGGCAGACCATGTGGTAGGGTTGTTGTTGCTCAAGTGAATTTACTTCACATTACAACCAACGGTGGAGATTATTGACGCATGGAAAGTTCGACACACATTACAATAATATGACTAACTGACATTTTATCAAGCCTTGAACAACATTTGATTTCAAAATTAAAACTGGTTCATTGTCTTCAAAAGTAGAGGTGTTTCTATTCATTTTTGTTTAAGTCTCTTCATTGATCATTCTTTATTAAGGATCAGCCTAATGTTTTGTATTGTTATAACAGCTGTATTTTATTTATGGCATTTGCATTTAACAATGAGCAAACCAAGTAATTGTATGCTTCACTTTAGAGGCAATATAAAAATTACAATTTAGATCTTGCATGAAGAGCGTGACTTCATCATAATCTGATTTAAATAATAGATTGGCTTTATTAATCTGTGTTCTGTTTGTAATATTTCTGGATTCACTGTAAAAACTTGGTGGATGTGCAGCAATAATGGGCAACACTGAGGAAAAAGTAGGCCAGGAGGAAACTAAGTGCATGACGCATGTAAACAGCAGTGAAATGTGTTTGAAAACAAGTCTCGGTGGAGTCAGGTTTACATTCAGCAAATACCGATGATGTCTTATTTCCTAGCCCTCACCTCACCCCTTCCCTTCCTCCGCTCAGGGAGAGAGCCGTTAAGTGCTTGGTTTGCGTGCAGGTGCTAAAATCACACAAAATCCCACTCGCTGTTTTCTCAGCGCCTAATTAATGGTACTTTGAGAGCCGTATATAATAATTCAAGGTTAGCAAAAGACCAAGGGTTATGATTTAATGAGAACGTGTTGGGTAAAACAATGTTTTGCCACCAATATGTGAGGAAGCGGCTGATGAATTGTTTAATCAAGTTGTCATAGTTTACAGGAACTTTGGGAATTAATAGCCACTATAGTCCATTATCATGTTGATTTCCATCAAATGACATTTTTTATAGCTCTGTTTAAGCTTATATGGAGTTAAATAGTTTGTATAATGGGTATATTTTTTAATAGATTCATTATTCAAATGCCTGCCAGGCATTCTGTAAATTTTATGTTTGGAGATGATTTTTTTTTTCTTTCCCCACAGGTGAAGCTTCCATGATTTACAGTCTCATTACTACATGTCACGTAAAAATAGACAGGGATACTCAATCATATGTGTGAGGCAAATTAATCGGCAAATTAAATAGTATCCTGTAAGTTGCGTTTATAATTTGATTAGAAGTAACTGCCTTTCTCTGCCCTGCTCCTAAACCAGGCTTTCTTTTTATCCAGTGTAAAATACAACCCCCACCCGTGGTAAAATAAATTTATGGCTATTATATATCCTTCGACTTTTTACCCCTCGGGATTCCTCCATAAAATATCATGGGGAGAAATGTGTGAATAGTGCCAGAAGGAGCCACTTAACAATAGATTGTATGGAAATTAAGCTATAAAGGCATAAACACTGTTAATTAAAACCTGAGAAACTGAGAAGTGTAAATGTTCAATTATTGCATGCAACAAGCCATGGCAGGTTGCAACAAAGGTGCTACTGTATTTTTAGGGCTGTTTCTATTTCAAAGGAACTACTGCAAAAAAATAAACTTGATAATAAATATGAATAAATCAAGGTTTAAAATGTAAATGTAAATTAAAAACAAATTTTTATATATTAGTGTTTGTACTTTATTTTTGATGATTAGAGACTGCTGTTAAAAACATAAGAAAACGATTCAATTCATCTTTATTTCTGTAGTGCTTTTACAATGTAGATTGTGTCAAAGCAGCTTAACATAGAAGTTCTAGTCAATTGAAACTGCATCAATTCAGTTTTCAGAGTTAAATTTCAGTTTAGTTCAGTGTGGTTTAATTTTCACTGCTAAAAGTCCAAACACTGAAGAGCAAATCCATCGATGCGCAGCTCCACAAGTCCAAAAACCAAGCAAGCCAGTGGCAATGGTGGGGAGGAACAAAACTTCACCAATTGACGAAAGTGAAGGAAAAGAAAACATTGTGAGAAACCAGGCTCAGTTGGCCACAACCATTTCTACTCTGGCTAAACTTCTTGTGCAGAGCTGCAGTCTAGGCGCCGGAGGCTGGAGAACGCTGGACGTCCATCGTGGAGAAGCTGCAGGTGTGAGTCGGTCACCGACGGGTGTACAAACTGGGCCACAGGATCAATGCAGAGACACTGGGGTCTTTCAAGAGTCAGTCTCATGCTCTCCACTCCTCCATGTCCACCAAAGTATCTGCTCAGGAGAGCTTGGGATAAGGAAAAACAGACATAAGTGTAGTAAAATAAGTGTAGATGCCGTTCAAATTATAATGTAATTGTAAACAATCCTAAACTTTATAACAATTGTGTACAGTAAAAAAATAATAAACTAAATTAAAAAGCGCATTCTTTAAGAAAATAAATGTGTAATATTTGTCTCACCTATAAGTCTGATAAATGACATTGTTATTGTAATTTTCTAAGATATTTTAAACATGAAGCGCTGACTTTATATTCAGAACGGCTCTGCTGATCAAAGATAGATTTATTTTTTCCTGATGGTATTCACCGACTGTGCAAAAGTCAACAGCTTTGTGATTTAATATCCCAATGAATGATAAGCTATTTATCGCTCTCACAGCAGAGAATTCTTTAATTAGAAAGATTTACTTATACACTTTGAAAATTCAGTCTTGTCTCTAGCTGTTAAGATAAAGAACTGTTTTTAGATGTCGGTTCATTTGCTTATCCGGCATGCTCAAGAACAGTTATTCCCAACCATGTATACTTAAGACGGTCCCAAGGTGTGATTAAAAAAAAATTTGGATATGCTTTGGTAAACCTGTAATTCTCATTAAAATTTGCACAAATGATGGTGTAATCGCTCTTGGGTGATATTTTGGAACTTGTTGAGCTTCAGTGCTTTTTAAATTCCACCTCACAAAGAGTACAAATGACTTCTGTTAAATGTCCCATCTGGCTCTGATTTATGAATAAATTCACTAATAATTCGTTCTCAGAGACTGTTTCTCTCAGAACACAGACAAATGAGCTCAGGTGTTTTATTAAACGGGCCATATGATGCTTTGCAATGTTTTTCTTTTCTTTAGCATCTAATAGCGTGTTTGTGTGAGCAATATTTCAAAGCTCATAGTCTCTAACTGAAGTGAATTATTCTGTCTCACACTGCTGAAAACACACAGATCGAAGTCTAGATAATATTAAAAGAAAGAAAACTAATGCTTTGGTAAATTGGTGTTGCCTTGTCATGGAGATGTTACAGTATATTTTGAGAGGGTTATAACATAAAAGCAGCCCACTGTTCTTTGCTGGCAAAGTTGGTTCCAATCAGTCTGCTTGATCATCCATACTGTAGATAGAATCCTAAGCTCAAACAGAGACAATAGTCCCTTTCACAAAAAGTTAGCAAAAAATATCTGGAAAATTTCTGGAATGACTTTACTGGTAGAATTAAAAAAGCGTTTACACAGGCAAGGACGTTCTGCAATTTTTCCGGAAAAGACCAATCACACATCCATTCCAAAATACTGGTAAATCCTGACTTTATTAATCATAAATGAACTCTAAACGGCTGTGCTTGTATTTGTAAACATGAAAGGGGTCAGGCTTTTTTTTTTTTTTTGATGGTTAAACTTTTATTTAAAGCTTAAGTATTTATGCAGCTTCGTTTGTCCCAGAGACATCCAAAGGCAGAAGCCCTAACTGCAGCTAAAAACTGCTTTGTTTACACATTTTTTACTTCATTACAAATTCAGTGGATGGATAAGTAGGCCTATTGTGAACAACTTTGATGTAAACATATAAAGGAACACTTTTTTACATGTCGAAATGCATATATGTTTGTTTGTGTGCTAGCACTCACTGGAGCCCTTCTTCACATGCACACGCATCACGCAGCTTGCAGGTAAACTCACAGCAGTTTATCATAAGCATTTCATCGATAATTTTTTCCACAGTTGGCATTAAGGAACCAAAACATTATCTGACTAACAACAGCTTATGGTGTCTGGAAATGTATTCAAAGGCTTTTTCTTTCATAAACAGCATGCATGTGGATGTGCCTGAATGTTCTGATTGGCCGGAGGAGATGTCTCACGTCAGCGCGTTCTAATTGTGTATCCGCTCTTTCTGGTAATTTTCCTTCTGCATTCACACAGAGAAGCATTCCAGGAAATGACTGGTAATGTTACAACTTCTCTTTCTGGAAAATTAGAAGAACGAATTTACCGATATTTTCAAAAAGGGCCTGTAGACATATGATCCCTTTCTAGAAAACTGCCGGTAATTTTCCAGAAAGGTCTGTATGTGTGAAAGGGGCTGATGTTACTTGTATAGTAATATATTACAATCTTGAGTCACTTTAAAAAATATATATAAGTAAATGTTTTACTTAGTTACTTTTTAAGAAAAGTAATGTATTATGTTATTTTTGCATATTTGAATTTTTTCTATCTCGGCTGGGTTTAAGATTGTAATATATTACTTTTAAATAGCTTTTCGCAACACAGATTAACTGTTTATATTTACAATTGCTTTTAGAATTTGGTGATGAGGTGTTACATTATCAATGCATTTGAGGTGTTTTAACCTAGTGCACTGGGTTAGTTGGCCTATCAGAGAGTTCTGTGATTTTTCGATAGAGGGTCATTCTATAACTGAAATCGAAGCTCTTTGATAGATTATTTTTTTGAGAATCAATTTGATTCAGATTCCTTGTTTTAGAATTGATTCTGAGAATTGAAAACAGCAAAATAAATGGAACGTAACTTTATTAAAAAATTTTTACAAATTAAAAACAAATACATTTTCTTTTTTTAACAAAAGATTGGATGAACATGTTCCTCGTCAGCCTCGTCTCCTGTCCAAGGCATGTCGGTTATCTGTCTCCTGTGGACCAAGAGCCCACAAAGCCATGGGCCAGGCTGCCTCCACCCTGCACGCTATGGTCACCTACCAGCACTACCAAGCACAGGCACTGGCCCAGCTGCACGAGGGTGCGAGAGCTCTGCCTGCCTGGTTACTGCGGGCCAGCCCTTCGGATGGCTTATACGCACGATCAGACTCGGCTACGTGATTTAATTCGCAAAACGGCCATGTCTATGAATTGCGCCTCTCTGGCTCAAATGGACCTGTATTTCAGGTCTTTCCTCGTGATGGCCCCTCCCAGGCACATCCCCTGGAAGAAGCTTCTTCTCAGGGACAGGCATCGTTTGGCACCCGTGCCCAGATCTATGCCTCAGGTATGGTCCATAGATAAAGCGCAGAGGACTTAGGTGACCTCCTGATTAGGTGGTTAACGTCACTCACGCTAGAGCACCCTCTACGAGGCATGCCTACGCCCTGAAGTGGAGTCTATTCACTGTGTGGTTTACTTTTTCCACAGAGAAGGACCCCGAACATGCCAGATCAGTGTGATGCTATCCTCCTTCATTTGGCTGGAGCAAAGGCTGTCCCCTCTGCACCGAAGGGTTGGTGTTACGATCTTCCCTGCTCTGTGGACGCTGTGATGGTGGCGTGCTGGGAAAGCATCATCTCATCATCCAGTTCCCAGAGGCACGAGACGTGGATACTATTTCTATCCTGTTCCCCTCTCATACCCATTTGGAGATCTCTTTTTGGAGAGATCTGCTCGATCACTCGACTCAGTATCTTTAAGATTTCTGTCCAGCTAGACAGCTCTGCTGGTCGTGTTGACATCAATCAAATTAGTGGGTATCTGGAGGCATTTTGGGTCAGCGAAATGTGCTAGCATTTTAGGCTGGCCCACTCTCCTGTTTTTCCTGAGACCTTGGCCCACCTAGGTGCCCTAGGTTCCTACAATGTTCTTTTTAGACGACATAGTGAACCTGCAAGTGCTGCCCACAAAGGAGGCAGACCTAGCCCCCTTTTTGTCCTATTTGCACTTTGCGTATTATATGGACTGTACTCAGAGCTTTTAGATCCTCTGAGCAACTCTTCATCTGTTATGGTGATCGGCAGATGGGAATTGGCATATCCAAACAGAGGTTGGAACAAACCCACTATCAATGAATGCCATCTCCCTCGCTTATTAGAGCCAGGGCGAGCCATGTCCCCCAGAAGTGAGAGTGCACTACACTCGGAGCGCACATTCTTTTTTGACGTCAACAGACGGAGCCTCTCTAACAGACATTATAGAGCTGTGGGCTGGGTGACACCAACATTGCAAGATGTTTTAATCTTTTGATGGGAGCCGATTTCCCCACGTGTGCTGGGAAACCCTGGTGAATGAAGAAATTTTGTTGGGTGTTGTAAAATGCTTTTTTTTCGCCTTTCTCTCTAACACAGAGATACTCGCACTTTCTCGCTTTGTCAGTTAAGTTCCCCGCTTGGCAAACCCTGCAGAGATTCCTCCGAGGCCCCCAGCATCTGACTCAGTGGAGGAGTCAGGTGTTGGCCCATTAAGTTGTTGGCAAGCCCACTGGTCAGCCTGCGTTATGGGTATAGGTGCCCGCTATGTGCGATTCCTGCTGGCGATGCCATATGCCTACTTAGCCTTGATGCAGTCCCCCCTCCCAGGTGAACCCGTGTCTTCCCTCTCCGCTAACCATCTTTTGCAAATGCGTACTCCCCCTTTTCAGGGCTAGTTCATATGTCTTCTTGCCACCAGGTCTCCCCACTTGGGCAGCAGGTGGCCTTCGCAGCATCCTCCCTATCAGGACTGCACGCTTTCTTATCGTACAGTCGTATTAAAAATTTCTAGAATTAACTAGATGCATAACAAATCCCAAAAATATATCTAAATCTGTAAAACTTCTGTTGAAGTGTAATAAGGGCCGGGGAACACCTTGGAAGATCGCGCCTCTGGTGATGCAGGTGCGCTCACGCTCAGGCTTGGCATAACCTCTCATTGGGGGCAAGGTAAGGTTTAATCATTGTGGCGTTTTCCTTACATTTCCCCATAGTGGAAGTTTCCACATAGCATTGAAGTTTCCCTCACAAAGGGGAACTTCGTTTACTAAAGTAACCCTCGTTCCCC
>CAIGQZ010032266.1:8373525-8390348 GCA_903798205.1 Danio tinwini | reverse complement strand
ATATATATATACATCATATAAGAATTTCCTCTTCAATGCTAAAAGTGATTAAGGACATTTTTTACCTTAATATTTACTATTGTAACTCCATTCTCATGTGATTATAGTGTTAATATATAGTGAAAATTGTAGTTTCCCTAAAAAAGAACTCAGAGGTTCTTTGAAGTACTTCTATAGTTTCTGGTTATGCAAGATTAATGTTAAAAATGAATATGTGAAGGCAATTAAAATTCACTGTGATCTATAAATTTATGGGATATGACTAAGTTCTATGCATTAACTTTCTTAATCTATCTCAGTGGAAGTTTCCCTGTACTGTTTGTCTTTTCCTATGGGGTTTTTTAGCCAACCACCTAAGCTGAAATGCCATGTTACTGATTTTCCTGGAGTGAAGAAAGTGATGTGCATTACAGTGCTGATAGAACCATGGTGGTATTAAGAGGTCCCAAGTGTGCCAAGAAAATCTGCCCCACACTATTACACCACCAGCATCCTGAAGCACTAAAACAAGGCAGACTGGTCCATGCTTTCAGGTTTATGGCAAATTCTCACACTGTCATCTGAATGTTACAGCAGAAATTAAGACCTATCATACCAGGCAATGTCTTCCATTGTCCAGTTTTGTTGAGCCTGCAGATTGTAGCCTCAATTTGCTGTTGTTTCCTGATCGGAGTGTCTCTGATTTTGCTGCTGTAGCTTATCTACATCAGGGTTGTTTTGTGTTCAGAGATGGTCTTCTGTAGACCTCTTTTGTAACATGGTTTTTTGAGGAACTATTGACTTTCTATCAGCTTGAACCAGTATGGGGTGAGTTCCCGGAAAGTACTGTAAGCTTAAGTTAAACATAGGACTATCAGTAATTGTCAACTTACAATGTAAACTTACAGTGTAAATGTAAACTTACAGTGCATTTGGACATTGGACAAATGCAGCCCTGGACATTTGCCTTCTAGTTCCAGCATCAAGGCATGTTCACCTTGGAACTGCAGCACCCTGGGTATTTTCTCTCTTATAGTCTTTTATAGGGTTCTCTGTAAACCCTAGAGATGGTTGTTGGTGATCTTTGTTGATCAGTAGTTTCTGAAATACTCAGATCAGCCCATTCTGGCACCATCCTATAATGCAGTTCACAACCGTAAATTAATGGAAAACACTTGTGAATCATAAAATACGGAAACTGTTCATTAACATATTTTTTTACAGTCTATTTGGTTAAAAGTAATGCCAGGGGATTACAGTAAATGAAGTCTTCAGGCGACTTTTCACAATACAATCCAATATTAGTTCTCTATGCCAGTTAGACTTTTTTGTGCAGATACCAATTTAGTGATGACTCTATTTAATTTAGTTGTTTCTAAATTGACTGATCGATTTTAAGAAATGATCATAACCAGCTATACAGTATTTCTATTGAATCACAATTCAAGCAAAAACAGGAACATTTAATAAAAATTATGTATCCTAGCTGGGACATACAACAAAAAAAAATCCAGTAAAGAAAGGTAAATGATAGAAAATAACAATAAATATCATAAACTGTGTTATGTGTAAACCCTCATTAGGAAACAAAATTGAAGTACTCTAATTGTTGAAAAAGCATTTTGTTTAGAAATACTTGAATAAAAATCAAAATACAAATACAAAAACAAAGCTGATTAACTAATTAACTAAATCACAAACTCATTTATTTACTTTTGTGAATTTAATTAATGTCAATATTTTGTTTTGAGATGTGCAATTTAGTGATATTTCCTGGGTTTTACAGCTGGGACTGACACTTGACAAATGACATTTTGTTCTTGAATATAAATATTTTCCAACCTATGATTTGCATTAGACAGGATAAAATTTACAGATTGCATCAGCACAAATCCTTTTTAGCATTAAAAAATGTCAGGATTTATGAAAAACACTTAGTGAAACATGATTTCTGTAAAGACGTGGATGGTGATGTTTGCAGCTGATCTATTTGTTTATTTATTTATTTATTTTTTCACAAAGGCATGTACTAATGCTTGTGAAAAGTCATTTGACTGGTATTTGTGCCATTATTTCACCTATTAGCCTATTTCACGTCTGTGTAGTAATCTTTGATGTGCATCTTATCATCATGTGTTTTGTCTACTCTGCTTGCACTGCATTATATATTTGAAGGAGCTGTCATTTTAAAACCCAGGCTCATTGGAAACATGCCTTAGCCTTAATGTTTTGTGAAACATAAAATATGTTCCTCCAGATATGTTTCATTGGACATTTCAAATAACAAATCCACTAGAGGGCACTGTCTACATTTTAGTGAATCTGAAATATGTTACTTAGAGTACATTTTGTTGTACATTATAGACACATCCTTCTTGTATACATCCATGGGAGGGTAGGGCTTGTCGTACAGCTCACTTTGCGAACCACTAATCTAAATCTGTCCCTAAACCCAACCAATAGTGTTTTCAATTACAAGCACAAGAGAAAAGGGCTAGTTTTACGTAGCTTTTATCTCTTTTTGAATCCAAAAAGTTGTCCATGTGAAGAAGATAAGTAAATGTATTCAATTACTAAACATAGAACAACATTAAGTCGTTTTGTTGTATTTATTTGGTCTTGTGCAAAGAACTGCATGAACATAATCCTTTATTTATCGATTGTATGTCCTTGTAAATATCCTTAATTTGAAAACGAACAAAATTTGGTATCAAATACATCCCCATAGCTCTTATTTGACCTATTCACTGCAAGCAAACATATGTTGATGTACGTTTTTGCATTTTAACTAAAATGTAGGCTGAAGCAGGTATTTCCAATGAGCATATGTTGGTATTTTCAGTAGGTGATCGGTATTTCCAATGTTCTGAAGTTCAAGTTTTCTGCTTCATTTTTCATTTTTCATTTTACAGCATTTTTTTCGTTTTTTACTGCACCATTATTGCATCTTGATCTGGTGCATATTCAGACAATATGATTAGTAAATACAAATTATCTGATCGAAGTGTTGATCCATCCCCTAGACATTTTTTATAATGTTTACATTGTGTCAGTTTGCTACAATGGGGTCAAGAGTCATCACTGTAGTTTCTTTTGCAAAAACCTAGATTCTTATTAAGAATAACGCCACACACACACTCTGATGATGGATGACAGAGCATATGTCATGTGGTCTCTTTCAGTTGTCTTGTTAATTTGCTGAGTCTGAGTGTAAATCACGGCTGGACAGCACCCAGTGCATCTGACTGCCTCTGTGTTTTATCTCTGGGCTTTTGTCAAACAGGCGCTGGGACATGTCCTACTTGCAAATGGCAAGTTGAAGCATCCTAAGGCATGGGAAAAGGTTCCAATTATAGCACAGCATTTTTTTCATGGGCAAAAAAAAAGTTTGAATGAGCAGATGTGTATCAAACAACAGTGATGGAAGTTCAAGGGGGTTATCGCCAACCTTGCCAATTACCGTATTACTCACGGATCGAGAAACAATGGGCAGATCAAAGAGCCTCTTATGACTCATAACAGTTGTTGTCTGTTAAAAAAAAAATCGGAACTGAAAAGCAACAATGCTTTAAAGAAGCTGCCAGACTAGATGTATCACAGGTATATTGAAGAGGTCTTACCACAAAGAGACATCTTAACCTTTCAAATCCTCATCCTCTTTCAAATGCTTGCTCTGAATTGGTCAAAATATGGTGATTTCCTATAGATGTCATTAGAGGATGCGCTGTGGTGTTTGTGTACAAGGGCGCAGTTCTGGACTCTTCAGAGACATTGTGAATTATTCTCCACTGTTGCTCTGCTATATTTAGAAGCCTTTAGTTTTCTTTATCAGCAAAGACTGCTTTTGTCTTGCTCAACCTTTATAGTCAAAAGTGGTCTTCCAGGAAATTCAACTTGTAAAGTGTATTGAACTAACCCTGGTCATGGAAAAAATTAAGGCTTGCAAGAGAAATGTTTATAAATGATTTTATGAAGCCCTTAAAGTGGCCATTGACTGACGTTTTATTTTGTACTCATCTCTGAGGTCCACTTATATTGTTATACATTTGTTTTCACATCCGACGCAGCATTGTATAGTCAGTATTGACCTTATTCTAAAATGCGCAAGTGCGCTCATTTATCCAATTGTTTTAGAACTTCCGATTCAGTTGCCTATGGGAGAAATGTCTAGGAACAATAAACAGCAGAAAATGGTCAAACTACTTGCTCTACAACGAATGTGTTCATGACAGACAAAGTAAAATAATATAATAAAAAATATCAGTTTGCAACATCAAGCAGCATAATTCAAAAGGGCTGTGATCTCTTGTACATGAAGAGTAAAGTCAAGATATCAAACAATATAGTAACAAAATTGAAGCAATATTGAACATAACCAATAAATTGTGCCCTTTTTGCAAAGTAACCTGCAATAAAAAGAAGCGAGCAAAAGATCAGGTGCTCAGAATGATATGGTCTGTAGCTTCAATTAAAATAAACTTCATCCACTCTTAAAAAAAATATTGGCACTGCATGGTGTCTTTGGAGTTTAGTCTTTTTTTAAAAAATGGATATTTGTATTTTTCTATGACCACTTTATTTTGTTGTGCATATTATCATTGTACTGAATCTAGTATCGCTTACTATCTAGTGTATCTGAATCTAGTATTTTTTTACCTATTTTTATGCACATTTTGGAGATTCGCATAAAAAAAAAATGGTTGATGGAAATGGCAAGACGAGCATTAATTTTAAAAATGCACATAACTTAGTAGGATAAACTTTTTATTCGATAAGAAAAGATGAGCATAAACTATGATGGAAACACTTTTACTGAACAAATTCCAATATGCACATAAAAAAGTCATCTGATTTTGTTATAAGAGATCATGTGATGATAAAAATGTTTGCGAATGGATAAACCAGCAAGCTGAGCACATTGTAAAGCATCTGAAATTTTGTTTTGGTCATTCTATAACACCTAACTGTTTCAGTATTAGTGTTATTATATTATTAATTATCTCCAGAACTGTCAAGATGGTCTGTACTTTGCGTTTGACGTCTTTAAATGCCACCACGCGTTCATTTTGTGTCGACATTGTCTTTTGAGGTGCAAGTCATTTATTAAATAAGGAAAAGATTCACACAGCTTCTAGTACCTCAATAAATAAAATTTTTATTGTTGATATTTGGCACCCAGCATCACGGTGGCACAGTGGATAGCAAGATTGCCAAGATTGGCACAGCTAGAAGGTCGCAGGTTTGAGACCCGGCTGAGTCAGTTGGCATTTCTGTGTGGAGTTTTGATGTTCTCCCTGTGTTCGCATTGGTTTACACAAGGTGCTCCGGTTTCCTCCACAGTCCAAAAACATGTGGTATAGGTGAATTGAATAAGCTAAATTTTCCATAGTGTATGTGTGTGAATGCAAGAGTGTATGGGTGTTTTCTAGTGTTGGGTTGCGGCTGGAAGGGCATCCGCTGTGTAAAACATATGCTGGATAAGTTGGCGGTTCATTCCGCTATGGACTAAGCCAAAAAGAAAATGAATGAATGAATGATTGAATATTTGGCGCCAGTTAATCAGGAAGTGACAATTTTGTTCAATTTTGACTCATTGGATGGAAACAGTGCTTTATTCGCATGTCTTTCAATAGTTCACACTTAGCTGATGATTGATAATAAAGCGTATTTGGCACACTGTCCCTGGAGAGAGCGCTGAGCCCAGAATATTCTTGAGCCCGGGACTCCCTCCCGTTTGAAGGGCGAGAGGAGAGTTTGAGCTCAGGTAAGTCTCAAGAACTCCCCTGCTTGTGAACGTGCTGAGATATATCTGACTAAGAGTTGCCTTAAGATGCTATTTGAAGTAATCAATTTATTTATGGTGTATGTCTTTGGACGGTGGGAGGAATCCGGGAAACCTGGGGAAAAAAACGCAAACACGGGGGGAAAATGCAAACTTTGCACAGAAATGCCGACCGGCTCGGAGAGGGGCCAAATCAGCGGTGCTCTTGCTGTGAGGCAACAGTGCTAACCACTGGGCCGCCATGTCACCCTATCAGAGAAGGAGAGGAGTGAGGGTGGAAGGGAGGATTCTTCAAGACGAAGATAACTGGAGTAGAAAGCTCTGGTTATTTATAGGGTGTCAGTATTCATCTTATTGGTGCAATATATGGAGCTGATGCGTATTTGGCATGCTGTCCCAGGAGAGAGCCCTGAGCCCAGAATATCCTAACGGGCTCCCTCCCATTTTAAGGGTGAGAGGAGAGTTTTAGCTCAGGTAGGTCTCGAGAACTCTCCAAAATGCTTTTAGCTCGGGACAACCCCCCAAAAAGCTAAAGATCAATGCCATATCCGGCTGCTGGTTATAAAATTGAAGGGTAAAGAAGGAAAGAGAGGCTCCTGTGGGAGCGAAGATGGAAGCAGGCTCTTGGAAGAGTCTAAGTATTGGGCTTGGGAGGGGCTGTGATTGACTCTGATAGTGTCGGATTCAAGGGACGCTCCTGCGGGGATCGGAGCTGGGGTGAGCGGGCTCCCACGGGAGTCAGGCTAGGTTTTTGGGTGGTGAGGACTCCTGCAGGAGAGGGGTGGAGTGGGTAGGGGCGCATGACTCCGTGAGAGTCAAACGCAGGGAAGCCTCCGTAGGAGTCCGAGTTTTAAGGAGTGATGGCTTATGCGAAAGAAAGAAAGAGTAGCAGAGGAACTCAATGCTAGAAAGAAGGAAAAAGTAGCGGAGTAACTCAGCGCTGAAAAAAGAAAAGTAGGCGTAATGGTTGACTCCGGGGGAGTCAGAGCTCTGGGGGTGACTCCGTGGAAGTTTGGACTCCTACAGGAGTCTTGGAATAGGAGGGGGCGGTGGAGACTCCTGTGGGAGGTGGACTGGGCCGGACTCCTAGGAGTCCGAGCTTGAAGAGACCCTGGGAGAGTCAGGGCTTGGGCAGTAATGACTTATGCGGAAAAAAGAAAGGAAATTAATGCTAGAAAAAAAGGTGGAGTAGCGGAGCAACTCGACTCTGAAAAAAATGTAGCAAAGAAGAAAGAAGATGCAGACAAACTCTATGGAGGAAAGAGCGAAAGGCGAGAGACAACTTCACTAATGGCCTAGGGGGTAGTGATTGACTCCTGAGGGAGTCCGGGCTCGGGGGCACTCCGAGGGAGTATAGCCATGGGTTTTGGGGGGGTCCTGCAAGAAATGGGAAATGGAGGGGGCAGTGGAGGCTCTTGCCGGAAGCGTGATGAGTGAGGGGGTGACCGGGGATTGCCTCTGAGTCAAACGTCTTGGAGAACATGGGAGATAGAGCTGTGATGAGTGAGAGTGAGGGGGGAGTAGCGTATAGCTCGTGCTAGAAAAGAACAGAGAGGGAGGGGTTAGAGCTTAATTAATAAAAAAAGGGGGGGGGGGTAGTGGAGTAACTCGACACAAGAAGGAAGAAAAGTTAGCGGAGTATCTCGACGCTGGAAAATTTGGAGGGAGAAAATAGTAAGGGAAATCCAAGGCTGGAGGAACAGTGGATAGCGGAGGAACTCGATGCTAGAAATGAGAGAAAAGTATCGGAGGAACTCAACGCTAGAAGGAGGGGGAGGAAGAGGAAATGGCAGAGTCGTGCATCAAAGGTATCCAAGGACCAGCAGCAGAGGGCCTGGATTTGATTTTAAGAGAGTTTGTTGTGTGCTGCTGTATTGGTAGCTCCAATTCTAAAGGAATGTCTGGAGAATGATTGGGGGGAAGCTGGATATGTGTATTTTTTCTTTATGTTGTTTTTGAAACCAAAAACAGGTTACTGGACGGTTAGCGTCATCAGAAAAAATAGGGATGTGTTTTCTGGGTCATGAGATTTCCTAAGCTGTAAAAAGCTAGAATTGTTTGGAAGGGGTGTGTGGGGGAGAGGATGTCAAAATATATATAGAATGTCCTTTGCAAAATGTATCTGTTTTGCTTAATAGAAAAAGATAAGAGTTTCTTTATCCTGCAACGTTGGATGAGATATGGTGAGGTGGATTGTGGGATTGAAATTTGATGTTAGTTCAGAACATCTCAAAAACCAAAAAAAAGGCTAGTGAGAATATGGCATGGAGGGTGTGATCTGTGTGAGTAGAAATGTATCCTTTGCGTAGAGCGTGGATGTGTTTAGAATGGATGTGGAGTGTAATAGGTTGGATAAGGGTCAGCTTCTGTTGTTCTGAGCCTGTTGCCATGATCTCTGAAATGAGAAACAAGAGGGAATTAGAAATGATTTTTTTTTTCTAAACATGGTACATGTATGGCAGATATAATTAATTGTTATAGCTGATATCCATGTGAGGCGTCTTAATAAGGGCATGGGCAACTGTGAGTGGAAGCGTCTTTTGTAATGCATGGTAAGATGGCTTCGTTGTCACAATGTGCAAGGATGGTAGAGGTGGTATTCGTCCCTGCACAAGATGGCAGATGGACGGAGAGCTGAGGATATGGGGCATGACTTGTCTGGTGGTCCTGGAAGTACCTCTTGAAGACTGAGTAGATGATAGTGATAGTGGAGTGGAGTTTAAACCCCTTAGTGATATAGAAATTTATTTAAATTGCTAATGTGTACAACACCAAGTCAATGGATGAAACATTACTCCATTTGTTAGAAATGCCCTACTATTCATAGCAGTCAAGCGGGAAGTTTGTTTCTTTGCCGTTTTCACATCCAACCGACTTGCCATTAAAAACTTGCATATGGCACTTTTGTGTATGGACACTATGAGTCACTATGGCATATTATGATTGGATTATGATTGCTCAATGTGTTGACTAGCAGGGTAATAATCTTTTTAGTAGTTAAATGACTATTAGATGTGGCAGAGTTTTTTTTAATATATATAAATATAAATATATCAACTGCCAGCATCAAACCCTAAACTTAAAAAACAATGTCACCACTTAGTAGAAACTGTGCAAATGGAATGTTTGTTATGGGCTTTACATTAATCCATGATTAAATAACGTTACGTTTGAATCCTAACATGATTAAAATCAAAGCATATCTGGCCCAATTCATTCGTCAAGTCTTTTGCAACCGGGTCCAATCATAAACTGTCAAGAGAGAGGGCGGGACCATCTCAAGTTTTGGGGAGCTTCTTGGATGGTGGCACTTCTCCTTTCAGCTATTGGCTCAATAAAGTGTCAATCAAAAGTGCAAAAGGTTGACGGCCATTTTGTTGACCAAAAATCACTAGTGTTTATGTCTGAAGACGCTACTCTACTGAACGTATTCCAGTGACTAGTTTGGATGATAACCATGGATGTTTTTCAATATATGAATATGTTGTGGACTAATGTTTTGCAGATTGGATTGCCTGGACCCTTGCAGTCAAATTACCTCAAGCTGTTAAAATGTATGGATCTGTGGCCAGGCGGGAGGCTTGAGAGGTGAGTTCTTATGGTTTAAATCATTCTGTTCACACGAGTCTCGTCTTTCAAAAGAAAAATGTTTAGTCTTTGTTGGAGATTAGTTATTTTTGCGAGGCTTCCCTTTTTAATCATGCTATGTATGTTACTGCGGGTGGACCGCTAGGAGAGCGGTGAGAGTTCGGCTTTATTGCAATGGTTTGGTTCGCCAGCATCTTAAAAGTTTTGGCAGAGTTTGTGGATGGTGATCGAATTTTGGACTGTGATCTTGCTGGAGAATTGGGTTGAAGACGCGGCAGATGCGTTTAGTGGGGCAGTTTGAAGTAAAAGGAAGGTTTTGATGTTGTTGTTGTTGGAGATGTGATTGTTGTTCTGAAGTAGTTGTTGTGGTTGTAGCAGTAGAATTAGCAGAGCGGTAGTGGTAGCAGTGGTAGCAGTAGCAGCAGCAGCAGTAACCGCAGTAGCAGCTGGCTGTGATGGAGCGGTCTTCAAGACGAAGATGACTAGAGTAGAAAGCTCTGGTTATTTATAGTGTGTCAGTATTCATCTGATTGGTGCAATATAAATAGCTATTGCTGTACCAGCTGTGTTCAATCATAAGCATGTGATCCTTTTGAAATTAGTTTATAAATAAACCACACTTCATGCAATATTCCAGTTTTACGCATACATTTAATTTGTATTTTTGGATGGAAACATAGCTACTGACTGATGAGTCTATATGTGAAAATTCAGTGGTTATTTAGCCATTCTTGTGACTTGTATTGCGAATTCAAATGTAGATGTTAAGCTGAATGTCCAACCTACTTTTGTGTGCACAATAAAAGTGTAATACAGGCTCATGTTTTTGAAACTGCAAAACATACTTAAATTAACCTGCATGTTTTAGGTAAAATGTTATGGAGAAGTTTGACACTAAAAAAAGTTAAATTTTATATACTAATGATATTTACTGAAACATATTATATACCAACGCAATCTCACAGCAAGTTGTAACTTTTTGGTTTAATGGTTAATTTGTATGAATTCATATTAGATTAGATTAGATTAGATGATTAGATTCAACTTTATTGTCATCACACATGTACAAGTACAAGGAAACGAAATGCAGTTTAGGTCTAACCAGGAGTGCAATAGCAGCAAGTGCAGAATACAGGTATAAGTTATAAAGTGCAGTTATAGAAAAACTATGGTGATATTTACAAATGGATGTACTATCAACATTATATACAGGTTGTGTCAGCTATGAACAGAGATTTACAATAGATGAATAAATGTACAGGTTGCTATTAATAATCAGAAGTGTGCAGATAGATAAACATAATTACAAATGTATATGTACAGTGGATGTGTACATAATTTACAAATGTACATGTGCAGTAGGTGTGTACAGTTCAAATAAATGAATCAGTGCAATGAATATGTGCAATTTTTAAATGTGCAAATGTTAAGTAGTGCAGTGATTATGATGAGTCTGAGTTATGAGGAGAGGAGAGTGGGGTGTATTAGGGGGGCAAAAAGTCAGTGGGGAGCAGAGTTCAAGAGGGAGACAGCTCTGGGGAAGAAGCTGTTCTTTAGTCTGCTGGTTTTTGTCCGGGGGAGCCTGAAGCGCCTGCCAGAAGGCAGGAGAGAAAACAGTCTGTGAGCAGGGTGAGAGGAATCTTTAAGAATACTGCGTGCTCGGCGCAGACAGTGTTTCCTCTGGATGTCCTCTATGGCTGGCAGTGTGGTCCCTGTGATGCGTTGGGCAGTTTTCACCACCCGCTGCAGTGCCTTACGCTCCGCAACAGAGCAGCTTCCATACCAGACTGTGACACAGTTCGTCAGGATGCTTTCTATTGTGCAGCGGTAGAAGTTCACCAAGACGGCTGATGACAGCTGGTTCTTCTTAAGTTGCCTTAAGAAAAATAGGCGCTGGTGAGCCTTCTTGACCAGGCTGGAGGTGTTGGTGGTCCAGGAAAGGTCCTTAGAGATGTGGGTCCCCAGGAACTTGAAGGATGATACAGGCTCGATCTAATTCGTACAACTTTGTACGATTTGCTCATCACCCAATGACAGTTGGGTTTAGGGGTGGGGTTGGGTTCCATGCCTCCTTTTTAAAATCGTACATTTTCATAGGACTGAATTAGCCACTGAACTGACAAAACGTAAAACGCAAAGCGCTCAGGTTCGAGTCAAGTTAAGCACAGTTTTAGATCAGTGGATCATTGGTCTAGGTAGTCTGCACGACAAGCTCCATTGTACCGTGGACATATACACAAAGGATGTGTGGACTAATGGTTATGGAGTTGGCATGAGATCTAAAGGTTGCAGGTTTGAGTCTTGGCATTGGTAGGGATTGTGTATGAGAGTGAATATTCAGCACTTTCCTTCACCCTCAATATCACAGCACAGGTGAATCTCTTGAGCAAGGCAGCCCAACTGCTCCCCAGGAAGCCAACTGCTTCGGTTTGTGTGTTCACTTGTGCGAGTCACTTTGGATCATTAATACAAAAGCATCTGCTAATTGTATAATGTAATGTAAATGTATCAATATGCAATCTTTGGTTTTGAATGCCATTTTAACTCAAAACTAATCAAATCTGATATTCAAAGGAAAATTGGCTTCTTTAAATTTCTGTAAGTGTAACACAAGTGTCAAACTCAGTTCCTGAAGGGCCGCAGCTCTGCACAGTTTAGTTCCAACCATAATTAAACACACCTGGTCAAATTAATTGAGTCCTTTAGACTTGTTTGATACTGATAGATAAGTGTGTTATAGAAGGGCTAGAACTAAACTCTACAGGGCTGTGGCCCTCCGGGTATTGAGTTTGACACCCCTGGTCTATAAGCTGGTGTAATTTTATTACACTAAGCTTCAGTATGGCAAGTTAAGTCTTTGGGTGATCTGTTCATGGTTTTAGCATTCACTGAGCTTGGTTAATGTTTGGTTTCTGTATGTGGATTTTTAACATGAGGTTATGTTATTAATTAACATTAATATATTTGGCATAGATGTTAATTAAATATGATAATGTCATGAAAAAAATGTAAACTGCAAAGACTTTGCAAATTCATTATACCTAATACATAACGCTGTCGATTGAAAAACAATTAAGTTGCTCATAGATTACACTTAACATTAGCATTTTCATTAGCAGTAGTTAGTAATTAATTTAAAGATTTATTATTTTAAATTAATTAGTGCTTAAATCTAGAATTACATTGCAACAATGACAAGCTAAAGTAAAGTGTAACCCGATATTTGTATATCAAGATTGATTCTTTGATACAATGTTATTATACATATAGCACATATTAATCACATAAATTATCTAATGATTTTTTTAGCACTAGCAATGCCTCAATTAGTTAATTATTTTTTTAAGAACTACATCATAGTTTCAAGCATTAAATCACAATTAATCTCATACTGTACCATACAGTAACACTGAGACTGAAAATGCTTCTCAGTGGTGTATAATGTTGGTAGAGGTTAATGTACAGTGAATGTAATGCATGTCCTGTTGAGCTAATGGACAGCAGTGCTGTTCATCGAAAAATCTTTTGTGCTGTCAGCTCCATTAAAAATAAATATACCTCACATGCAAATGTCACTCCTTGTGCATGTACGTCTTTATAAATATTACAATAAGTGAATATTTATGCAGTCATTTTAATTTTTTACAATTTCATCAAGGACAATTAAAGCTTTAAAAAAAGAAAATTGAGCATTTAAAAAAAATTAAATCTACATTCTCTTTGTGCCTTTTTTTTTTTTTTTTTTTGTGGAAAGCCTGAGCTGATTCCTTCACAATCAAAAAGCAAGAAAACAAACCTCCGTTCAGAAGTCAGTGTTGAAAGCATCTGGAGGCATTGTGAATGGAATCATAAAGAGACTTTGACAGCGAAAAGACACTTATAGATGCAGACAGGCAGTGAAAAAGGGACCCAAACAATAGCGCTTGCTCTTCAATGATGGGCTAGCGAGCGTGTGCCGAACTGGGATTGAGATGAAAATGAGGAAAAGAACATGAAGGGAAGAGAAAAGATGCGGAGAGAGAGCGAGCGAGAGAGGGATTGTTTGGAAGGGGAGGGGGTTACTTGAGGGGAGCAGGGCTGGCTAAATAGGAATCATCCCTCTTAGCCAATGAGTTTAAAGAGAGAAGCAGATGTCACAGGAGTGAGAGGGACCACCTCCGCAAGCTCAAGCACCCTCGGTGAAAAGAGCGCAATGAGCTGTGCGCTGTCACATCGGCAGTTGCTGTCTCCACTTTCTCTCCCGAACGCACACGTTCTTATGCTCCCGCTCGCTTTCGCAGGTTGTCAGCTGGAAGCATCAGTCTAGGTAAGACTTGCATTTTACATTGCCTAATGCCTGTAGATTAGCAAAGAATGCTCATTAAATTGCCATTTTGCACGAGTTAGATGCGAGTTTCTGCTGATAGAGGCACACTCGGAGAAACTGAAGAGCTTCTTATGTAAGTGCCGTGGCTCAGAGATGATTTTATGGAAACTTTGATATGAGACGAGTGGATGGAGTCACAGCGGCAGCTTTGAGATCCGCCGTTCCCCAGTGCATGAATTATAAATAAAGGAGGAATCCAAATGAATAGAGACACTTTGTGTGGTCTCAGAAAAAAAAGAAACAATTCAGGTAGTCCGGTGCATGCCAGATAAATTGGCGTTTAGGTGCTGCAGTCCCCGAAGTTGAAACGACAGCTGTGAGATTTGCACTGCATTCAGCATGTTTTATCTTTCTCCTGACTATAATAAATGCTGTTTGGTGCCCGCCGGCTCTCGCTCAATCCAGGGTCCCAGCCCCTGAATCTTTTTGTTGAAGGCAGGGGGGTGTGCGTGCGTGTGTGTGCTTGGACTGATCAAATCCATTATGTGTGAAGCAGACGATAATGTGAGAAGGTGTGCGCCTACTGCAGGGTGTTTTTCAAAGCAGACCGAGGCTGTCATTAGTTGTTACTGTCAATGCACGGAGCGTCAATGCTGCCAAATTTTTACAGATCAGCAGATATGTTGTGGGCTGTTGTTGTTTTGTAGTGATATTTTTGTCCCACGAGTTGGATGTTGAAGTACGTCTTTGAACTTCCATGACTCACTGACGCTTACCTGCCCTACTTTGAGAAGAGGATGATAAAGTATTATTCATACTTCATGTAAGAATTCAGATGAAAGTCTCACAAGCTATTACCTGCATTGCATTTGGCCCCATTTTCTCCAGAGTACCATCCTTGGGAAGTTTTACTTCAAAATATTAGATGAGAATTTGCTTTGTGGTATTTACTCAAGTTGACACATGAAGATGCTTGTGCATAGTGTTTGTATTGCATTTGAATGCGACTTTTGAATTTGTTTCTTTTTTTCCCTTAAAAAGGTTTGGGAGATTTTTTTTACATGCAAATTATATTTGTGGTGGAATTCCAGCAAGGCTGAGGAAACTGGAACTACAAATAGACACTAAAGTCAATACTTTAATAATCTTTTTCACGCAGTCTCCTTCTCAGATGAATAAATATATTCAACTCACAACTGAAAATAGCTCCATTTGCTGGTCCGCACACTCCATAAGTAATGTAAGCGTGTCTTATATTTCATTTATACCGACGACGCCGTGTGTTCTGCGGCAGAGTTTCACCTTAATCAGTGTCAACCATCAGACGTTTGATCACCGTCTCTATCTGCAAGACTTTCAGCCGGGATGAAGACGTCGCTCGTCTCCCGTGAGCTATCTCTAACTGTGATTAACCAAGCACAGCTGAGCTCTCCTGTCTCGCAGAGTTAGAGGATATACGTCCGTTCACACCATTTGTTTTCCATTGTGGATCCTATTGTGAATTAAAGCTGAAAATGAGGAACTCTGTGTCTTCCGTCTGCACTCGAAGCGTCTCAGGTGTGACTATCAGGCAGAGTAATGGCAGGTGTGGACTGATGCATATTCTCAGGCTTGAATCGTTCATATATATAAGATGGAGAGCTCAGGGCCCGACTGTGTGGCGGCAGGCTGTGAATCAGTCTAACACCTTGTCAACACTGAGAACCAGTCAGTATAAAACTAGAGCACTTCCCTTATAGTCTACAAAGTCTGCAATGCAAGAGGGTGATTTGTGGTGTAGACTGCTTGGTGATTATACTGGGAATGGTCTAGTTGTTAGTGTGTAGAGCACAGTCTGTAGGAAGGAAAAATAATCATCAGTGAGCTCTCTCAATTGTGTCACCTAGAGAATAGTGAGATAAAATAGAGATCGTATCTCAAGTTTTCTACTTCTCAGGAGAATTAGACTCTATACAACTTGTGGAATTGAAGGAGAGGTTTTAACATGGCAAAATTGGGCAGTTTGAGACAACTAACCAGTGTTTGCTATTTCATGGCAGTGATTTCAATGTAAGCCAGACTTCATTTTGAAGAAGAAACATTCATTCATTCATTCATTTTCTTTTTGGATTAGTCCCTTTATTACTATGGGGTCGCCACAGTGGAATGAACTACCAACTTATCCAGCATATGTTTTACGCAGCGGATGCCCTTCCACTTAGGAAACACCAAAATACTCTCATTCACACACATACGCTACAGACAATTTAGATTACCCAACTTACCTATAGCGCATTTGTTTGGTCTTGTGGGGGAACCCACACCGACATGGGGAGAACATACAAACTCCACAAAGAAATGCCAATTGCCTGTGTAAATATTTAATGTTTCCACAAACGTATTAAACACATATTTTTTAACAAAAATGATCATATTTTTGAGCAGGAAATCTTCATGTAAAAAATGATCTCTGAATGATTTTGTGACACTGAAGGCTAATTTCAACAAATAAATGCAGCCTTAGCATTAAATATTTATTTCAAAAACAACCCCCGTACTTTGACTGATAGTTGCTCAGTAGTGACATGCATGGATAATGATGAATGATGTTTACTGAGTAAAAATTCTTGGTTTTTATTATGGATCTATTTTTACTGATGCTTTCTGTGTAAAAAAAAAATGCATTGTTTTTTTTTTTTCTGCATTTTCACTTCTTTATTTTTTTTATAGGTAAAATCTTATTAGTTTTCCCCAATTATGCTGTACACAACTTTAATAGCTTTTCATTCTCTCAAATATAATGGTACAAAAGCTTTCACATTTTTAAGAGGTACACATTTGTACCTTACGGTTCCAAATTGGTGCCTTAAAGTACACATTAGTATCTAAAATTATAAAAGTGTGCCTTTTTGAAAAGGTACTGCCCCAGTGACATCTTACTAGGGCTGCAAGATATTGGAAAAATCTGATATTGCAATATATATTTTTTTCTGCAATATATATGACGACATATTGTATCTACAATTTCACCAAATGATTGAATAGTACTATTTAGAAATAATTTATAGTCATGCTTTATTATAACGTTCACTTCTCGCTATTAGTAAACCATTAACTATGACTTTTGCTTCAATAAACTCCTTATTTGCTTCTTATTAATATATATATATATATATATATATATATATA
>CAIGQZ010032266.1:8334201-8345564 GCA_903798205.1 Danio tinwini | reverse complement strand
TAATAATAATAATAATAATAATAATAATAATAATAATAATAATAATATTGCCGCAAAAATCATAAAACCACACAACACAGTCAAGTTAACCTGCCAAACGAATGAAAAGCACTAAAATACACAAGTAAACAAATACACTCCCTTCGTAAAATACTCAATTGTACTGGTAAAGTGCTTTAAAACAGATTATTAAAACATTTCTAAATTAAAAACAATAATAATTTCACCACAAATACCATAAAACCACACAGCACGGTCATGCTAACCTGCCAAATCCCTGGAATGCACTAAAATAAATGAGTAAAAAAATGACACTACATTTCTAAAATACTCAACTGAACAAAAATGAGTAAGAAAGTAAAAATAATAATTAACTACTGTACATTAGTAAAATACTCAAATGTACTGGTAAAGTACTTTAAAACACAATATTTTTTTTAATAATAATAATAATAATAATAATAATAATAATAATAAAAATAATATTGCCACAAAAACCATAAAACCCACACAACACAGTCAAGTTAACCTGCCAAACCCCTGAAATGCTCTAAAATACATGAAGTAAACAAATACACTACTTCGGTAAAATACTCAAATGTACTAGTAAAGCGCTTTAAACACATTATTAAAATATTTCTAAATTAAAAACAATAATAATTTCACCACAAATACCTTGAAACTACACAACACGGTCAAGCTAACCTTCCAAACCCCTGGAATGCATTAAAATAAATGAGTAAAAAAATGACACTACATTTCTAAAATACTCAACTGTACTGGTAAAACACTTTAAAATACTGATCATACTATACACAATGAGAAAGCCTCAGCTGAGTCACCTTGTCAGACCGCTCTTATAATTGAATGAATAGATGTCTCCTCTAAGTGACATGCAGTGAGCGAGGGGACCCAAAATGGCAGCTATTTCTCTTCATTAGCTCCAGTTGCACATGGAAAGGAGGAAACGCAGCTTGGCAGAGACCTCTCAAGCAACACTGTACACTTCCACACATTACCGACTCCAAGACGGCGGAGCCCAGACTGGGGAATTGGGCTATAGCGGGCAATTAGAGCGAGAAGATGGTGGTCTGTACCTGAAAGGGAAGGCTGGGACTCATCACTTTAGCTGTGGCAGTGAGGTGAACAGCTGGATGTCGGAGGGCCGCTGAAGCCGCTGGCAGCTGAATGCTCCTCAGAAGCTCTCTGTGACACGGGGACAGCAGATAAACACGGCCTCTCCTCCTCCCCCTGATGCATCGTCTGCCAGCTAATCCTCAGTGGCTCCCCCTCGGGAAGATCAGAGCGTGAAAGATGTGTCTGTCACAGCATCACCGACCGCGAGGACAGATAACCCTTTGGCGATTGCAGGATGAAGTATCCACTGCTGGAAATTCCTCGCAGGAACTGTCCTGAAGCCAGCAGGCCTAAAAAAGTGGAGAGAAAGAAACGGGTTCTGGTTGAAAAACACTAAAAATCAAGAGCAGAAGTTGTGAATTTACGGAGTTTGGTTTTGTTCATGGTATAAAACCTCCCTGGATGTGTTAATGTGTTTGTTATTCATATTTATCCATACACATAATAAAAAAATAATAATAAAAAACTAATGTAATTCCAAAGTAAATATATATTTTCTTTAAAATAAGCACTGTGTAATATGACCCACAAATAATTGTAATCAATCAATCAATCAATCAATCAATCAATATATCAATCAATTAATCATCTTCAATCCATCAATCAATCATCAATCTCTGTGGTCGCTAAAAATCCCATGGCACATTCTTGTAAAGAGTAGGGGTGTAACCCTGGTGTCCTGCCCAAATTCCCTCCATCGGCCCTTAACCATCATGGCCTCCCAATCATCACCATCCACCGAATTGGCTGTATTACTGTGCGTCCACTCCACCAATAGCTGGTGTGTGGTTAGCGCACTGGCGCCGTTGTACTGTGGCTGCCGTCGCATCATCCAAGTGGATGCTGCACACTGGTGGTGGTGTATAGAGACCCCCCACATGGTTGTAAAGTGCTTTGGGTGTATGGCCATACACGATAAATGAGCTATATAAATATACATTACATAACATCTTGCTGAAATTTCAGTTTGTGTCAAATTTATCACGCTAATAAAATGATTGAAATAAATAAATTAACATATTTAAAAATATAACATTTAAAGCCAGGCTATATTTGTACATGCATTATTAATATATTAATGACACAAATATGACATCAAATCATTCAGTGCTTAATATTTTATTGACATTTTAATAATGTCTGAAACCTTTATATACAAAATCTCATAAATGTTCGGTCTGAAACACATTATAACAGAAAGAGCTCATAGATATCAAAAATAATAGTGCTAAGCATTGAAGACTCTGCTTACAATGTTGGCTTGCTTTAGCGTTGTATTGGTACGATAACGAAGCATTGCTAACACTTAACTAACACTTAACTTAGCTAACACTATAGTAGGGTTGCATTAGTTAACTAAATTATTTAACATGAACTTAAAATGATTAATATGTTTAAAGCATTTATTAATTTTAGTTGGTAATTAACCAATTGGTAATTAAGTTAATTGTATAAATGCGCTATATAAATATATATTACATTAAATCTTGCTGAAATTTCAGTTTGTGTCAGTTTGTGTCAAATTTGCCACACTAATAAATAGATAAATTAACATATACTGTATATAAATATAACATTTAAAGCCAGACTATATTTGTATATACAGTTGAAGTCAGAATTATTATTATTATTATTATTATTATTATTATTATATTATTTTACTAGATATTTTTAAGACACTTCTATACAGCTTCAAGTGACATTTAAAGGCTTAACTAGGTTAATTACGTTAACCAGGCAGGTTAGAGTAATTAGGCAAGTTATTGTATAACGATGGTTTGTTCTGTAGAATATATAGCTTTAAGAGGCTAATAATTTTGTTCTTAAAATTATGTTTAAAATTGTTTAAAACTGCTTTTATTCTAGCCGAAATAAAACAAATAAGACTTTCTCCAGAAGAAAAAATGTTATTAGACATACTGTGAAAATTTCCTTGCTCTGTTAAACATAATTTGGGAAATATAAAAAAAATATATTATAAATAAAGGGGGGCTAATAATTCTGACTTCAACTGTACGTGTTTAATATATTAATAACACAAATATGACATAAAATCATTCAGTGCTTAATATTTTTACTTTTCCATGAGTGAAACCTTCTTTGAAGCATGCATTATTGTTACACCAGAATAAAATCAGCCCAATATGAAAAGTTAGTTTTGGTAAAAAAAAAAAAAAACTGTTTCTTTGCTGCTTCCTCCTAAATGTCATGAAACCTTATAAAGGATTGACACTCTATGATGGAAACAACTCACAGATTGAAACAAAAAATAGCACTCAGCACAGATAAATTTACTGAGTTTGGTTCAGTTTTGTTCTAAGACCTAGCAAGTTGGCTCACTGTCTCCTCCTAAATGTCATGAAACTATATAATTGATCAGTCTGAAACACCAAGACATAAACAACTCACAGATGTTACAAAAATAGCACTTAGCTTGGGTGAATCCACTGAGCTTGGTTTAGATTCAGAACTTGGTTTACTTTTGTTCTAAAACCTTGAGTTTACTGTCATGAATACGAATGACACTCTACAACAGGAACGACTCACATATTTCACAAAAATAAAGCTCAGGTAGATCCATTGGACTTTGTATAATTTTGGAATTCCAGTTCGTTACTTTGCTGTCTCCTCCTAAATGTCATGATACCAGAAAGACAACTCACAGATGTCACAAAAATAGAGTGCTGAACACCTGAATTGACTGAGTTCAGTTAACTAAACATGAATGAGCCACTCAACATGAAATTCCATAAAAGATCCATGTGGAACATGCTAAAACAACAAAAGCTCACACACGTCACATAAATAGTGATCTGAACAGATGCATTGACTGAGTTTGGTATAATTTTGGAATTCAGTTCAGTTATTAAAAAAACAAGTAGGTTTTCTCATTGCCTTTCCCTAAATTGCATGGAATCTCATAAAATATCAACAATCTAAAACTCACAAATAGGGACTGGTATCGTTAAGGTTTCAACAGTATTATTACTTTAACGGTACTGTTATTGTTACTTTTAGTAGTGTTTTTTTTTATGACAAAGAAATGATCAGAATTAACAACACTTTATTGTATTATTACCTTTTTAATGTTAAACCAAAAAAGAATGTAAAAGAATGTGCAATGGTTTGAAGGAACACATGACTCTTAGTTTTTAACCATGTTATGCATGTTTGCTGGGGTGCTGGAAATAAACCACAGACAAAAAACAGCACTCAGCACGTGATTTAAGTTTGGTATAAATAACAGATTAATAATCAACAACATTCTACGACAACTCACAGATTTTGCAAAACATAATAAGTGAATTGACTTAGTTCATTTAGGTTTTGTATTTGGTACAGTTTTGTGCTAAAGCTGAGTGAATCTCATCCTGAACATCAGAGAGCCTCATAAATGGTCAACACTCTACAACAGAAACAACTCACAAAGATGCCACAAAAATAGTGTTCAGCACGGCTGGATTGACTGGGTGCAGTTTAGTTTTGTACTTAAACCATGTAAGTTGACTCACTATCTCCTTCTAATCATTACAAAATCTCATAAATGTTCTGTCCGAAACACATTATGACAGAAAAAGCATTGGAGACTTAGCTTACAACGTTAGTTTGCTTTAGTGTTATATTGGTACAATAACGAAGCATATAAATTGCTAACCCTTTATAGTACGGTCAATTAGTTAACTAAAATATTTAACGTGAACTTAAGTTAATTTAAAATTTTCCAACTGCATTACTAAAATCAAAAGTTGGGTATATCAATATTACTGAATGAAGCTGAGATAAAAATGAACTACAGTACAAACAGCTAAGCTGTTATACATATCTATAAATACATACATATTATACATATCTATATAGAAACAATACATTTGTTAATGTTAGTTAATACATCAACAAATGTTAACTGATAAGACTTTATAAATATGTTTGAGAAATAAATAATGACTGAATGCAATTAAATAAAGCCATTAATTAACATTTTTGGCATTTCACCCACATTTATTCACTTTCTTTCTTTCTTTCTTTCTTTCTTTCTTTCTTTCTTTCTTTCTTTCTTTCCTCCTGCCTTGCTTCTCTCTCTCTTAAACAGGTCTACTATTTTAGGATGAAGCATTTCTCAGTTTTATGTTTAATATTTCATGTTGTCATTGAATCAGGCTTTACTGATGTGTTTATGTAGATACAGCTAGGAAACAGTGTTGGAGAACCAGAGAAGAGAAATCTCTGTAGTCAGGCTCCAGCAAAGGCAGTTAGTCTTTTTAATGTCTATCTGGCTGCTATATATCTTAGCATCTGTTAATTACCCATATTATTAACTGCCAGTTTTGGCAGTCCATAATTATGTGTAAACAGAAGAACACCCACGTACAGATGCATGTATTACCATTATCAACAACCAGTTTCCATTTATTCCCATCATGCAATCACTGCGGTGTGTGCGCTCCGTGATTATGGCCTGAATAGGATCAGAAATGTTGGCCAATGTCATATCTCTTTCTTTTAAGGTCTCCCCACAACAGCTAATGGAATAAGTGTGAATTATTGGATTGAGTGTTTATTTGATGATTTGTGTGTATTTGTGTGTGTGTGCTAGTTTCTGAAAAGCAGAAAAAGCACTATTTGATTGTGCAGGCCTGCCAGCTAAATGATTAGTGTTTTCTGTCAAGATTTATTGCTGTATAAATTGATAAGTCAGCATTCACAACCTATAACCTTTTATGATCGATACCATTTGGTTTTGACATGAGTATTTAATTGATACACATCCCAAGATGGAACTGAAGTTTTTCACTGGCAGTATCTCAAAAATGCAAGTTTAAGTTTGAGTTCTTTTTTCTTTGAAACTTCCATTTGGAATATACATTTTTAGCAAACATTGCAGTTGTACATGGAAAAAAAGTTTAAAGTCTGAGTGAACCAGAAGTTGTTGTGACCTTTATTTCAGTATGTTGATATACTTCCTGAAACAGAACATTAAGTAGGGGCGGGGCTTTCCTTTTGTGCATCATTCCCTCATAACAAACTGAGAGAGGGTAATTATATGCAGTTGCCATGGAAGCCCTCAGGTTGACGTCAACAGAAAGACGTCACTCCAAATTCGGAAGCAAATGGTCAGACTTTCATTGAAGATTACCAAAACAAACTATTTTTTCATGGATTAACTTGCACTGATTTATTATTCATCTTAAGAATGACAATGTGAGTTAGCAAAATAAACACTGTAAATTTAGATTTCAAGCTGACTTTAACAGTATTAAGGGGGTGTGATACTGATTTTAAAAATAGATATATTTCTAGGCATCACAATTTCAAACAGTGGGTAGCACGATCGCCTCACAGCCAGAAGGTTGCTGGTTCGAGCCTCGGCTGGGTCAGTTGGCATTTCTGTGTGGAGTTTGCATGTTCTCCCTGTGTTCACCGGAGGGTGTGCTCCGGTTTCCCCCACAGTCCAAAGACATGTGCTATAGGTGAATTGGGTAAGCTAAATTGTCCATAGTGTATGTGTTTAAATGGATGTTTCCCAGTGATGGGTTGCAGCTGGAAGGGCATCTGCTGCGTAAGACGTGTTTTGGATAAGTTGGTGATTCATTAATAAAGGGACTAAGCCAAAAAGAAAATGAACGAATGAATAATATATTTCTATAGAAATTAGGGCTGCATGATATATATATTGCTTCAGCATCTATATCACAATGTGTGTGTCTGCAATATTCACATCCCTAGATATGCAATATGAGTTGAGATCAACAATTGAGAATACATGAAATTTGTGTGAAATTAGTCATTGCAAAGTATAACCATAACAGAGTGAAACTTGTTTCAATAAAGTGTAGAGCATTCGGGCACAATAATGTAAACCATTTGTAGGTATAATAAAGAATAATTTTACTAAATTATTAAAACATAAAGACTAGTGTATTTTACATTACATTGTTCCTTTTCTGTATCTGAACACTGTTTGACTCTGCGAAAAACCATAAAGCACTGTATATTTAACCTTTTTCTTTTTTCTATTATAATTATTATTGCTTGCAATTTGTTTATTATTTGTTTATACATGATTCACACTCTTACAAAATCAACCAAACCAATCTAATATAATGTTTTATTTATTTATTTATTTTTTTTTTTTGCAAATAAAGCTACTCAAGCCATCTGGTGAACTTGTATTCCTATTGCAATATATGTTGCAGAAAAACAAAATTTCGCAATGTCAGATTTTTCCAAATATCATGCAGCCATAATAGAAATGATTCTATGATTTGAAATCTATAGAATTCTATAAAAAACATTTCTAAAGAAATGTGATATTTTTCACATTTCCGGGTTTCAGCAGCAGAAGTCATCATAGTACAACACATACAATTTTACAATACTATTTGCTGAAATAATAAAAGAAAAATGCCATGATGGTGTTATTAAGACTTTCAGAAAAAGGGGAAAATTGTGTGAGACTGATGACAGCAGCCAGAGGAGAGAATAATGTCAAATTTACTCTCAGCCCCATGAGCGCAGTATTACAAACACCTCGCATAAGCAGTAATTAGTTTTTTGTAATTTGACGCAAAGATGATACAATACATTCCTTAAATGCATATAAATGTTCATACTTTTTTTTTTTTCAAATAAAATATTCACTTTCAAGGATTAAAGATTATGATAAATGTTACACGCATCATAACAGTCTTGTGAAAAGGGTCCAAACATCTTCCACTTACGGCTTTACAACAACTTGGAAAATGTGCTTGAGTGGCCCAACCAGAGCCCAGACCCAAATCCTATTAAACAGCTCTGGAGAGATCTGAAAATGTCTGTACATCGTCTCTTCCCATCCAATCTGATAGAGCTTGAGAGGTACTGCAAAGAGGAATGGGCAAAAATTCCCAAAGACAGGTGTGCCAAGCTTGTGGCATCATATTTAAAAAGACTTGAGGCTGCAATTGCTGTCAAAGGTGCATCAACAAAGTATTGAGCAAAGGCTGTGAATACTTATGTACATGTGATTTTTCAGGTTTTTTTATTTTGAATAAATTTGCAACAATTTCAAAAGATCTTTTTTCACATTGTCATTATGGGGTATTGTGTGTAGAATTTTGAGAAAATAAATGAATTTAATTCACTTTGGAATAAGGCTGTAAAGTAAAAAAGTGAAGCGCTGTAATTTTAATTATGAATACTTTCTGGATGCACTGTATATATAAAAATAAATAAACTTGCCTTGCTCTGTCTTGCCTTGCCTAACTTGAGCAGCACATTTTTAGTATGCTGTTTGATCTTTGGTATGGTTTGTTTGACATCTGAAATATAAGCCAAAACCAGTAATGATGTCACAAGATGTGACTTAAAATGGGCAGACTGCACAAGCATACCTGATTCATCTCATCACAGTCATGTTGTTGCTAATTAATGTTTAGTACAGGTGTCACAAATGCATCTCTCTATTGGCAGATCATATTTTGTGTTTGTACAGTATGTGTCTGTATGTATGTTTGTGATAGAAGAATTCAGAATTCAGTCTTAATAATGACCTTATCACAGGTCTAAATGCATCAAATTCATTTTTGGTCTGGACCAAGTAAACCAAGAAAAATGTACAAGTTGTGAACATGCCCAATAAATATTTAGTTTTAAAAAACATATAGATATAACATTTATTTCGTAAAAAAGAAAATTATTTCTCAATATGTAGGCTATATTTGATCAGAGTTGACCACTATTGTTGTAGCATATTTGGAATTAAAATGCAAATTTTTGCAAGTTTTCATAAAGATATTGTTACTTAAATCACATTTCTTGTTGACTTATTTAAAAATAGCTAGAGAACAATGTATTGCTCAGTCCTACTCAAAGGCATCGTCCTGCTGTGTTGCCCTGTTATCACACACACACACGCACGCACGCACGCACGCACACACGCATGCATGCACGCACACACGCACGCACGCACACACACACACACACACACACACACACACACACACACACACACACACACACACATTTTTATTGATCTTTCCATTGATCATTTAGCATTGTATGTTGAGCTAATGGCATTTCATGTCTAAAACTAAACCTCTTAATTTTTACCGAAGCATTGTTTGGTGTGGTTAAATCATTTGAGGAAAGTACTGCTCCAGCCAATTTCAAGTTTTACCGCCCTTGTGGGAACCTTTATTCCCCACAAAGTAGTCAAGACCTGACACAGACACACACTCATTTACTGCACCATTCTTTGTCTCCATCTGCAGCCCTCCATTAGCCCTGTTCCTCTGAAGTTCCTATTCCCTGTCAGGTTTGTGTCCTCCTTTGCATCTTCACTCTTTCAGACTCAGTACAGAAATGACAGACAACCGTTCAGTCTAAGAACTTAAAGAGATAAGACTTGAGGGAATAAGAGGCCTCTATTGTGAATTTTCTCAGAGTGGACTGATTCCTTTGGGTGCTGTCCTGACCAAAAAACCTGAGACACTACTTGCATGACAACTATCTTTATTCTCACCACCACGCATGTCCTTACCTACACATTTCAATTGCAAGAAAATTTGTTTAGTTGTTCAGTTTAGCTTCGGAACACTTGTCAGATCCAGATAGCTCTCTGTCCACTGAGGGGACTCGAGTTATATCTGCAAAATGAGAAAATGACTTGCAGTCTGGCAGATGCGAAGCAGCTTCTCTAGAGATATGTGGACCAACCGCGGTGAGCAACATTTGTTTGCAGTGATCGCATTAAGCCGTCTGCCTCGCAAAACCTGGATGTTTTCAGGCCCATCCCCTATTGCACGCTCACTCAAGTCTGCAGTTGCTCTTGTTCGCTCATTGTGGGCCTTTTTAAAATACACTTTTTTCCAATTTGCCCTGGAAATTCTCCCCTGGTAGATCATTACTTCAGGCTGCTTGTGCCCGGTGATGGCTCTTAACACCCTCCTTAACATTTGCTGCGCCTTGCATCTAATTAACACACAGCCTGCCTACAAACAATGAAATAATGACTATCGCTGCCTGCTCTCTCTTGCTTCCCAGCCAAATTCCTTGTGCCAAGAAATCTGGGAACTTGTGTCATTTCCAAGGTCTTCAGGGTGTTTGCAGAAATACGTGAAGAAAAAAATGTGTTGGTATGGCCGTTTGCAGCTATATATTGCACTATGCATCCCTAATTTTTACTTACAGGGTAAGTGCAGAAAGTGGGAGGCTATCATAAAGCCACATGGGAATGCTATTTTAGCTGGCAGAGTTGCTCTGTATAAATAGCAACTGGGATAGCAAAATATCGGTAGCTACAGAACAGAGCAGAGATGGGTTTCACGAGTATAAAGCCCTTGGCATTAGTTCTAGAGATCAAAGGCAGCGTCTTCACAATATTGTGAAAGCAGGATCCATTGCTAGAAAATGTTTCCACGGCTAATAGAATTGGCCCTCGGCATCTGCCTGATTCGTTGTTTACGAGGGAGCCTTAGAAGCTGCTGGACAACAGGCAAACGTGTTGACAAGCCACCTCCGTTTCTGAGAAAATTGCATCTTTTGCAGTTTTGGCGAACAATGCATGGGTCAATAGCTTGCTATGTTATATTGATTGTTTTCTCTTTGGAGTGGCGGGATGCGTTTTGACTGCGAGTGTGGGGTAGATGCATTACAAACCATTTCTGCATGAAATGGCTCCGCGGTCCCCAGCTGTTCACGGTTCCTCTGTATGTGCTCCGATTAGGTGGGAATAGAGAGAATTTACTTTTCTCAGTGAATAATGGTGATCCGGTCTTGGCTGCTGCTGAGCAAGCAATTTAAAGTGTAATTTTGTCTTTTTTTGAAACTGGGAGGGAAAAAAACCTGCTGCCTGCAGATCCAAAGTCTATTAATTTCCTCATGGTACTTTAAAAATGGTGTTGCTCTCTCTGTGATGTATATATGTGATTAAGATATTTACTCTTTTGATAGTTAAAGACTTGACTTGACCTGACTTGATTTACATTAACCTCAAGGAATCCAGACATACACTGGTTAAAAGGGAGCTTTTTTTAGTTCATCAGTTATTTACATATACATGAGCAAATCTGGCTCTGTTGTCCTATTCCTTTTATATGGGGTTTTTAATGTCCCTGTCTAATTCGCCAGTGGTCCTCAACCTTTTTATCCCCGTGGACCGGTCAACGCTTGACCGTGGACCGCATCAACCGTTTTCTCAGAGGATAACAAGCTGACAAAACATTGCTGTCACTCTTATACATACAGTG
>CAIGQZ010032266.1:8303315-8324861 GCA_903798205.1 Danio tinwini | reverse complement strand
TATTTATTTATTTATTTATTTATTTATTTATTTATTTATTTATTTATATATTTATTTATTTATTTATTTATTTATATCTTTCTGATATGCAATGTGGTCACTGCATGGGACCACTGGACTGATGAATGTGATGTAAAGTAATGCTTGCAGTAGATAAGAATGATATTTGCTGTCTGGCGTCTGTTTGGTACCTCAGTGAAATGCACACTGAGCAAACATGTCTGTTATACAGGACCCTTAAATAAAATATTAATAAAATTACTTACTTGATATATTGTATGCATTTTTCCCCTATATAAACTGTATTTCCCATTAGAGCTGCACTACTAACCATTAAAAGATTGCAATCTCCAACATAGGCTCATTCTGAAAATGTAGCCCTATACATTGTTTCCCCTACCAATATATTAGGGGTGCAACATCCTCCCAATGGCTTTCCCCGCCCCCCTTGAAGTCAAGTTAATTTTATTTTCTATATAACGCCAAAACGCAACTTCTTTTAATAAACAAGCTAAATAGCCTTATGTGATATCTTATTTACACAACTGCATGTCGTTACTGTCTCTACATCAAATTTCTGCTCTCTGAATCGTGCACGGTAGAGTTCCACACAGTCACTCACTGCTGTATGGGAATGAGAGTGTGCGCCAGATCTGACAGAACAGATCGTTTCTCGAAAGTTAATCGCTTTACTTTCACAACTGTCATTTAATTCTTGTAAAAAAGCTAATTTAAAAAATGTTTTTGCTACTTATAGTCTTACAGAATGCCATCAATAACAGCAATAACAACGTTGTTTTGATAAGATTACATTGGCATTGCATTACACCCATGGATTTTGGCTAGTTGTCATGTCAACCTACAGAAAACAGAAAAATATCAGAATTCTTTAAATGCTCCCAGTAGGGATGTGATAAGATGCTTACTCCACAAGACAAGACGAACCACGAGATTGGGTTGATGAAAACCATACTAGATGAGATTTTTACAGTATTTTTAAGAAATCTTCAATGATGAGATGCATGAATGGAGAATATTTTATTTAATAAAAAAAAATCGCAAATTGCAAAACTATTCAGGTGCTTTTTTAAATCAACTTGTAATGAATGTTATTTCTAGAAGTGTGAACCTACACTGGTCTCACGGTTTGGTTCGGTTACGATTATTATGCCATTGATTCAGTTCTATTCGATATCTCGGTGCATCACGGTGCATTGATTATGCTTTTCATACATAATTAGATTTTTTTTCTTCACACCACAATTTTTTAAAATTAAAATCTATAAATATATTAATATTTATATACTATTTGTAATACAATTTTGTCCTTTTATACAAGCAGTAAAATATTTGAACATCTTTTTGAATGTATCAAACAAAACTCTAATACATGCACAGAACAGCATGAGCATTTATAGCAAATAAACTAATGTAAATATTATTCCGCTTGCTTTTTGAGCGCTGTCAAACGAGGTCTTACACCCCTATGACTGGTCATTGTCTTCAACCGCTCAACAGAAAGGGCTGCGATTGGCTTTAGAAATGAAAGCGATGTTCACCGATGAGTGACGCGGGAAGAACAGCCACGGTTACAGTCTATATGCGAATAATACGCGGTTATCACAGGCAATCCATAACAGACATATTGGAGAAAACTCGCACTCGCAGGCACGCTAGTATCACTTTAACAGCCAAGAGGAAAGGAAAAGTTACCTCACAAACACACCAGCGGGTCAAATGTCCAAAGTGAGAGAGAGGCAGAGATGGATTTTTACAGCATTTCTCCCTAGCAGTGAAAAAGCGGCTCGTGTGCTGTGCCTTCTTCAGTGTCAATGAAAGACTTTCCAGCAAATTCACAAGCAGTTAAACTGTGCATAATTATCTACCTTTTAAGTAGTTGGAGTGTTGTAAATACTCGCCCTCGCCTCCTTTGCCATAGTATTCTACTGCGACATCGCGCATACGAGATAAATGATGTCAGTACGTAATAACCGGTGATGATCTATTACTGAACCAATATCGAATTGTCCCCGTCTGCATAGCGGTGCACTGAAGAAACAATCAATTTTGACACCCCTAGTTATTTTACATTTATTTTAATGAATTGTGCCATAAAGGACATGCAAAATAAATATTTAGCTATAAACTGTACTGACTGGCTTCTTCCCTTTACAATTTCACTTGAGAATCAAACTTCTTTTCCACAAATTGAACTTTAAAAAACAAAATGTACGTAATCATGTCAGTTTCACTTTCATTCAGCAGCAGCTTCCGTTTTTTTTTTCCAGACGTGTGCTTGGTGATGATGATAATGACGACAACAGGTGTATGTGGTCTTTTACTGACTCGATGGGTGCAGAGATGTGTCAAACAGAGTGTGTATGGCTTATCTTGTCGCAAAATGCAGCTAAAAGTCCTACACAACGGTAATAGTTTAATTACGGCATTTACATGTCTGTACTGAACTTCAATAATGCAACTGAAATAGGAATACTCCACATGTCTTAATTCGATTAGTGTTTATGACGATTATGGCTTTAAGTATATCTAAAGTGCTATTCCATTGTATGTGAATGCGTGTGGCTGCAGTTGTAGCAGCCTCTGCTTTTGAACGCGGCAACCCATGAACTCCGGTGAAGAAAAAAATGGTTACGTCACACTCACCCGCACCAAACGAGTGACACGCAACTCCGAGGCCAGCCTGTCAGGTGTGCGCAAAGTGTCCAATCTTCAGTACTAATTTTACCCTTACGCTCCATCATAACATCACAACTCACGATGGCAGCACTTGCTCTTCTGCGTGTAGCAGCTGGAGTAGCTCTCCTGCTCCGGGTCCCAGTGCCATGCAGCATGCCTCTGACAGGCAGAAAAAATCCAGTCATCACCGGAATAAGTCGTTCTTGAATGATTCATTAATTTTGAACAAATTGTTTGTATGACTCGAGACGTTTGTGCAGGTGGAGTAGAAGATTAGTTCTTTTTTTTTTTTTCTCGAGTCTTCTAACTTAACGCGTTTGAGTTGTTCATTTATCACGTGAAAGACAAAAGCCAATCATATAAATTTAGAGCCAGAAAAAGATTTGGTTCGTTCATTTCTCAAGTCCTTGGGTTTGAGTCATCTCTCTTAACATGCTGTCATGTGATAAACGAATGACTCAAAAACCAGAAAACTTTAAAGGTGAACTAATCATGGCTCCTTTTGACTCAGACTGTGTGCTTTGGTTAAGCTTATATAGGACTGTCAGTGTGACCTAAACGAACTACTCAAACTTAAAGACCTGGGAAAAAATGCTATGGGGCGGTATGACAATGTTTTTTTTTCTCGCTTACCTGCTGAGCACTTACATCCATATGGATGACTTTTCCGCTGGTAACAGTATTAGCTTGACACGTACGTCAGCGGACTTGAGGCTCAGACCATGACAATGGGGTTCGAGTCCGGTGAAGCACGGTTCCAGAAAGCAGGTAGGACAAAAACAAAAGGCAAAAGGGCTGCCTTTTTCTGCCGCAAGGGCTTTTCTTTTTCTGGATTGTTTTTGAAACAGGGTTGGGTTGGGTTGGGTTTAGTGAAGGGGGTGGGTGGGTCAGTCAGTATTTTTTCAAACACCATTGGTTGGGTTTAGGGACGAGGAGGGTGGGGAGATTGGTCAATCGGTCAGTCAATCAGTCAGGCAGTCAGTTGACAGCGGCCTCCGGTGGATTTACGTGAGAACAGCAGGTGCGAATGGCACTTGTGAGAGAAGTTTGAGATCCGAAAAAGCATTTACAACGTAGTCAGAATGAGCCTGGGTTGGCAATCTCAATTGAAACACTCACCTCACTGTATCTCTAAATTGTAATTATTTGCCAAAGTCTATTAAAACTTTGACAATCATGATCACAGCGTTCTATGTTTATCTATCAAAAAGCATTGCTGCTGACCCAGAGAAAGCAGTTGATGTGTGCAGCTATGAAACAGCTTCAGTCTTTTTATTTCAAGCACACAGTATTATTATTATTATGCTACAACATTTTGTGTTACCAAAATGATCTCAGAGATAGCAGGATAAAAGTGTTTAAATAAACACTGATGTCTATGTATAGTGATCAAATGGAGTAATGTGATGTTTACACAAAACTGTTTTCAGCTAAAAGCTTTTTATGCAATTTGGCCATTCGTTTACATTTGTGTTTTGGATGCCAGAAAATGAAAACTTTCAGTGCAAATTCCTGAAAACAATACCATTTTTGTCTCTGTTCAAACTCTAAAGACATGATTGTGTAAGAACGGTCATGCTGTGTGCATGCATATTGCTGTACACCATGTACAAAGTGTTCCTTTACAAAGTGGCATTGCCAACAATAAGGAAACACTATGGTTGTTGTTGTCAATTACATCATTACACCAGTAGATGGCAATAAGTGTATTAGTTTTTGAATTATTCATTCAAGAGACCTGTTCAAAAATGCTGATTCATCAATTAGTCCAGTAAGACTAAGATGCACAAATAAGACTAGGGCAACATTCAAAATGGTAAAGGGTTTACTTTTATTTGTTTGACATGAACATTAATTATTCATTAAGTGCTGATTAAGGAAGTGGATCTGCACTGTAACCACTGTGTGATTCAGGGGATTCTGATGGGTTGTACTGCTCTGTGAAGTTTGTGTGTGTGTTTGCATTGCCATTGTGTAAAGTAGCTGTCTTTATGCTGGTAATGAAATTTCCCATTTGATGCAATCCCTTTACCTCATTTTGTATTGATCACAGTTGGCAAGACTCAAACTCTTTTTAAATCTGAGGTGCGGAAACAACTGCTGAAACGGGGGTTTAATGACACTTTACGATGTGAACGAATTTAATTTAATTTAATTTAATTTAATTTAATTTAATTTAATTTAATCATAAAAAAGAATACAGATTGTTTTTTAATAAATCATTTAAAAATATTTTTTGTAAGCATGCAATCATTGCTGAACGTTTCAGCTGGGAATTCTGTTTCCATGGTAACATCACGTCCCTGATTGGTGTATATTTTTTCCAGAATTATGCATATGTTTTTAGTACTTTACCAGATTTTGGCTACACTTTTGTTTTGTTTCCATTTTTAAGAAATGTCTGGTACAGAAAGATATATCGTTCCTTAACAGTAATAGAGTGCACGGTAGTCTCTCTGTTGAAAGATTTATACAGAATCATTAAAACTCAATTTTTTTTCTGGAGAAGATGAATGGGATTCTTCCAAAACCCGGTTGTTTTGCTGTATTAGGCGATTCTCATTAGAAGCGCCTTAAAATGATTTGCAAAATAATATATTAGGCGTGTGACATTTTTGATTTATTGATGCAAATTTCATCGTGAACTGGCTCCAAACAAACACATTGCATACAATGCGAAGCCATTCCATCTAAACCCCCTCATAATGCCAGTGTGCTGTACTGCATGTGTCTTCCCTTACAGTCCTGATAGAGAGTTCACCGATGGTTTACAGTGGTATCATCTCAACTGTCAGCTGCACTGTTCCGGCTAACACTGTTTATACTATATATTTTGTTAGATCTCAGTACGCTTCTCTGAACAGGAAAGCACACACTGTCTATCTATCTAGCTTTTTCTATCTTGACATGCAGCGCACAGACTGAAGCAGGTTTTTGTGTAATCCTGCCGGTTGCCTTGAGGTTTGGTTCATCAAAGCCGTTGATGGTCATACTTTAGCGCTATTATTTTCTTCTAAAATATCAATACCCTGCGCAGAACCGGTCACAGCGTGAAATCAGCAGATTCACCTCAGAACGAGGAGTAAATCTATATGGCAAAATGGGATGTAAAGATTTCCACATTTTACCTGGCAGCTATTCACAAGATAAATTGCATGGTTTTATAGATTTAGTGAAAGCACCTCCTACAGAACCACTTTAAAGTGAAGTTATTTACAGCGGAAGTGTTGCTTTTTTTTTCTTTTGTAAAGCAGATTAACTCTGACAGCTCAGAAATGAGGATGGTCTGTATTTATCTCAAAGCAGAAAGAAATGTTGATTCATAAATTTGAACCGTTCAGGGGAAAAAAAGCACACAGTGTAAGCAATCATGGAGTGAACATCTTGCTTTCTATTTGCCATCGGGCTTTGGAGATATTGGCACTCTGAGTTTTAGAGACCTAACAGGAATGCTTCAGAAACAAATTACTGTGTTATTTTTCATCTCACCTCCAGACCTCAATCTAAGAAAAGGCACAATCAGGTTGTGACTGATTGAACCTGTCACCTAACCCTCCTCCGATTGAATTTACCCCACAGTTACTTCGGCGAACAGCTACACGATCGTTGGCGACCCAAAGAATCGAAGGAAGCTTGATAATGTGTCCTTCTGTCTCATCTAGGATGGCTGTCCAAAGCGATCACATAAAAGAATCACTCAAGGTAGACAGATGACAGCATGTTGTGTCTGCTGTCTGTCATAAACAGCCTGTGTGTGTGACATGTTTGCGATCGGAGATGTCTCGTTTACTTGCAGGGTGTTATTTTTAAAATGGGCTTCTCTTCCTGTGGAAAATTGGTCATTGGGTATTTTGCGTGAGTGTTCATTGGATTCTTCACTGTTGAGTGTAATCAGAGCCTAATTAGAACATTTGCGGAAAACAAATTGAAATTCACACCTTTTATAGACAATTAGAAGATTAGAAAGTTGCTTGGTGTGTGCGTTTCAGAAGTACTGCTCTCTAGATATAATCCTCTAATATTGTTTTTCCTTGCTTTTTATCGGAATGTATAAATACTATTTGATAAGAGAGAATGAAATGTCAAGGATTTAAATTGTTTTTTCAAGGTGTTTTTATTCTTGTGAATCATTTTCTTTTAAATCGCTCTCATTGAGACCTTCACAGAATTTTAATATCAAGTTACAGAGATTTTAGCTGAATTCCTCTGGCTTTGAAATCACTGAAAAGAGCTCTCATAAGAGAAAGGCAACATTTATTGCTAAAAATTAGTACTTAGCACAGATAATACATTTTGGGCATTCGTTTGAATGTACATATTCTTATTATGCTTATCATGCTGGGTTATTTGTTCAGAAATGCAGTAAAACTGTTATATAGTAGGGCTGCTTGATTATGGAAAACAATCACAATCAATTATTCAATTATTTCAATAATTAATTATTTTGGTAAAAACTGTCATTCATTCATTCATTTTCTTTTTGGCTTAGTCCCTTTATTCATCAGGAGTCGCCACAACGGAATGAACTGCCAACTTACGTAGCATGTTTAACGCAGCGGATGCCCTTCCAGCCGCAATACAACACTGGGAAACACACATATATATTTTTGCATTCACACTCATACTCTACGACCAATTTAGCTCATTCAATTCACCTATAGTGCATGTCTTTGTGGGGGAAACTGGAGCACCCGGAGGAAACCCACGCGAACACAGGAAGAGCATGCAAACTCTGGTTAAAACTGTAATTGTGATTATTTAAAATGATTATCAGTGGGCCATATAACCAAAAATATAGTTTTTCCCCCATGTAATTAAGGTTATGGCACTTGTACATTTCAAATATGCAACCCAGGCTCATTATTGATACGTACCCCTATTTACATTTCTGGAGATCATGTAATATGTCCCAGGAGGTATTGTTTTTTTTTTTTTGTAGTTTTTGTTTTCTCAAATTCACCAGAGGTCGTTGTGTACGTTTATTCAGATCTCAAATTTCTCACTTGAGTGCCATTCGTGCCTGCTGTTCTCGCATAAATCCACCAGAGGCTGCTCTAGACTGACTGACTGACTGACTGACTGACTGACTGACTGACTGACTGACTGAGCGACCAATCTGGAAAAGCCGTCCACACAGAGGTAAGTGATCAGCTGTTAGCGCAATAATAAACAGAAGCCGTCTGTGGCATCATACCATCTCGTAGCGTTCGTTTTAAAGGCGAAATAAAAATGTATGCAGGGGTACTTTTTTACAATAAGCCTGTGTTGCAAATATCAATAAAGCTAGCAAAAAAGTCTTCAAAATAATGGGAAAAGAACAAAAATACAGTAAAATAAAAATATACAAATTAAACAATCTGGCTTGGTTTTCACTCGAATAACTAAATTTGATTTGTAATGTAATGTGTATTTATATAGCGCATTTATCATGTATGGCCATACTCCCAAAGTGCTTCACAATCATGAGAGGGGTCTCTTCACACCATTAATAGTGATAAGCACTGTTGCCAATGTAGCTCGCTGTCACTTTAAGAGCAAGGCAGTTTTGATTTATGGTAACACATGCCTTTGCATTCTGACCTCTTGTTCATTTTTGACATAACAAAGGAGGGTTTATGTAAACAATGACTAAGTGTCATGTTTTGACATTTTTTTTTTTACATATATTTGATTATTTAGACCCACACTTTGAGCTAAAAGATGACTTTACATGTTTACTTTTCTTCTTTGAGGCAGAATGCATGCACAGAACAACACAAGTTATTTTTCGTGCTATTAAAAACATAAATAAATTGAATATGCTTCAATAAATTAAGCATGTCTCATGGTGCAAAAGTCACGTTACATAATTTTACTGATTTCTACATGAAACAGAGGAACCAATACAGACTGTTGGAATGCGGGTGGGATATGATTCCGTAAACATTTTATCTCAATGACTGTATTTTCATAATCATTGGAGTTTTGATTAATTGCACAACCGTATTACATAGACAATTATTATTACAATTAAAAATAATGCTATAATAATGCTCTGTGCTCTCACATTTATCTAATGAACCAGGTTTTGGGGGTCAAATGCACCCGGCATGGTTCGGATAACCTAGTGTGACTACACCCTTAGACCTCATTGGAAATTGCAAATCTCATTACCTCATAATCTTGTCCCACATGCGTAGCTGTAGTCCTATATTAAACGTTCAGTATGATTTTCAGTCGTGTTTCCCATTCACTGGAGAGACAATTACACATCACCTTGAGTCTGGTCGAACCATGTTGGAACATGAAAGCGAGCAGGGTTCGCTTTAGGTCTGAATAAATTAGCTCTGTATAAATTAAATCTTCTGACCTTCTTGCGTTTAGTCTTTTAGGTCTTTAAAGGTCAATATGCTGGAGAACAGCAAGGATCGTGGTGTTGTGTAAAAAAGTTAAACTGTTTAAGCAGCCTAAAGTGCCCTTTTATTCAAGTGTTACCATTAAGCGTGAGTCATTTAATCCAGAGCAGCTTGTATTCAATATACAGTGAAAGAACTAAAGAGCAGATTAAACTTGCCCTTCTGTTCCTCTTGCTCTTCATTATGGCATTACTTGTTGGCTTTTCAATTACTATTCCGATCACAGTGGGCCGTGTATTCCCTCAGTGCATTAAGCACTGATTGCATTATTTATTAACAACAGCCATCAGTTCATTGGTGTTGATCCAAGTTGCTCCATTTCCGACTTTATCCTCAATTATTGAAAGATAACGCCAGTTGAGATGATATCTAACAGCCGCTATTTGCATCTTACTGCCTTGCTGTTGTGCTTTCCAGTGCTTGCGTGGAGTTGTTGTGTCATAGTGAATAGGAAAAAATGTCAGAGAGTATATTTGGACATAATGGTTAGATGTCGTTCTGGCAAAGCAGACAGCACAACTGTTGTTTTTATCATTTATTTAGCGCTTGCACTCATTAAAATGATCTTCCACAGTAGTCTCGGTGTGGACAGCGCTCACCTGTGTTTATTTGTCTTGTGTTACATCTAAAGCTAATAGCGAGGAGATCTGCATCATAAAATGCCTGTAATTATAGCAGCACTCTCACTCTGGCTGTCCGATTCTGCTGACACATCTAACAGAAGACCTCATTAAGAGCCCAGTCCCTCCCTTTTGGACCTTGCAAATCTATCTCCACTAACTCAAAGATACAAACAAGAAGTTGGAGAGTTATTTTTGGTCCCTAATGGAATTGGGACCTTATCTAGCTTTGTTATCAGTTGATTAAGTAATGCATTGCTCCCCGTGGAGACGGCTGGCTTTCTGAGTTTCCCAGAGTTCTTTAGGGGAAGTCAAGGTCAGATGTAATCCAAACTCCCACATACTTTTAGCCCTGCGAGCTTCACTAAGTCATGCCTGCTGGCCATATGTAATTATATTTTGTAGGATTTTTCCAAAGCAAATCAGAAGATAAATGTTGAGAACACTAAAGCTGGTGCATTCTGTAGGTTTTCTTTTTTTTTTTTTAAAGGTAAGCTTTGTCTTGGTTTGCTTTTGTAAAACATTTGAAATGATTTAATTTTACCTTACAATAAGGTTATATTTGTTATTTATTGAGAGTTATTGCATTTACTGACAAGAGCAAACTATGAGCAATACATTTATTGCAATATGTATTTATCTTTGTTAACCTTATTAAGTATATTAGCTAATGTTAAAAAAAGCTCAAATTTGAATTTTAATAATGTATGAGTAAATGTTGAACTGACATATATGCTGTAAAATATTTTAGTAAATACAATAAATGACATATTACATAACAACTAATGGAACCTTATTGTAAAGTGTGACTGTTAATGTCACGATCACCAGTGATCCAGGCTTCCAGACTACAATTCTGTCACTTTATGAACTACAAATCCCCTAACACACTTTTTTCCAGATCACTGATGATTACACACACACAGCTGGAGTCTTGTTTTTCTGTAACATTACGAAGCGTTCTCTGTGTCTAGTCTTTCTGTGTTTCTTGACCCTAGCCTTGTTTCCTTGTTTATGTTATTGCCTGTACCAACTTTATTGCCTGTGACTTGACTATGCTTCTGGATTGCACTCATGCTACTGTTTGCACCCATTGACCTTTGCTCGTCTGATGACTCTAAAAATAAAGCTGCACGTGGATCTAGGGCTGGGCGATAAAATCGTATAGATATTTATTGACCAAACACCATTGTCAATATCGATTAAAATAGATTGGGTATGAAGTGCTATAGTTTTATTAAAATGTGGTTGCTGAGCGCGTGCCTTGGAAGCAATGCCAATAAGCTTAGGGTGTAAGTTTGTCATTTCCAATAGAGACTCGTGACTTGCACGGTGAGCGTATGGGAGCGACATGCCATACATCTTCCAGCCGCACATAATTGAAAACATCTGAACTTTTCTGAATGTCTTGAGCGCACCACAATTCATGTAAATAGAACTATCAAATCTGCTTCACACTTTACATGGAATATACACATTTCAGTATTAGCAGCAGACTAATTACCTCAGACAAACACAGCGGATCCAAACACTGCAGTGCTTTTTTACTTTTCTCAATAAACTTGCATCGGAGCAGCAGCAATGGTTTCTCTCTTCCTCTGAGGAAACACTTTATCGAGCACAAAGTCCATTGTAAATGGTCAAGGAAACCACGTGCATGCGCTTGTCAATTAGGTCAGAATAACAACACATGTGAAAATGAGTGCCATGTAGCAGCAGTGAGGAGATTGTAAATAAATGTAAGAATGTCTCCATAGTGTCTTTTTGGTTTCTTTCCTTGTGCATTCCAGCCAATAGCCCATCTGAAAGCTTTTTAGCATAGGAGGTAATGTAATCATTTAACTTCACAATTTGTAATGTTCAGTGTGTCATTGAATAATGATGGTTGGTTCCTTTATTTGAAAGCTCAGATCTGATTACCATAATTTGTTTTGTTTAGAGAGTTTGAGGTTTACTGTATCATTATTATTCACACCTTTAAGTATTTATGCTTTACCATTGCACACACTTTGTAACATTTTATTTATCATGTTTGAGAGTCTCTTTAACACGTATGTTTATTTTACACATTAATAATAAAGTAATAAAAATAATAATAAGTAATAATACAATCATTCTGTTATGGTCACCAACGATCTAACCCTCATCGATTGCTGGAAAACATTTACTTTCACTCGGACTGCGATTCTGCAACCATATAAACTACAACTCCCTTCAGGCACCAAACACACACACCTGTTCCTGTTCTCCATTGATTACACACACAAAAAACTGGAAGATACTCAAGGCTAATTTCATTGACCATATAAACAGCACACACACAATCACAGACATTGCTGAGCCTTGTTGGTTATACCTTGTAACATTTCTAAACGTTTCCTGTGTCTAGTCTATCCGTGTTTGACCCTTGCTTTGTTCCCTTGCTTACGTTGTCTGCCGCCTGTATCGACCATTTGCCTGTGACCTGACTATGCTTTAGGATTGTCCTCGTGCTTTTGTTTCTTCCTGTTGATCATTGCCTGTTTGACTACTTTGAATAAAGCTGCATGTGGATCCTCAACTTCATTGTCCGGCGTCCTGCCATTACACATTCAATATTTTTTCCTCTATATCCCACAAAAGAGAGAAATTTATACAGGTTTAAAATGACGTGGATGACACGTTCACAGTAAATAACAACAAAATGATGGCAGATTTTTTTAAGATCATTGGATTGCAATATTGTATGGCACCTCAGTGATAAAACTCATGCATTCAATGATGATTTATTTACTCTGAATTGTCAGTTGTAAGTTACATTTTTTTACTGCTTTGACAATATATGAAAGTTTTACATTTCTCAAAATCATGGGTGTTATTTTAGATGCTTGACAGTGGTCAAAAGGGATTTAAACTGAAGATGTGGTTTAAGATGAGATTTATTGTTTATCATTATCCTTGTCATTTTGGTAAAAACTATATCACTATTTCAGCTATTTTCAGATACAGTCACTTTTCCTCACAATTTATTCACTGTACTCTAAGAAATAAAGGTACAAAAGCTGTCACTGGAGTGTGGTAGCTTTTTAAAAGGTACACACTTGTGACTACGAATCTATATTAGTACATATTAAAGGGCCTTATTAGTACCCACAGTGTGCTTATTACCTGAAAAGGTACCACTCCAGGGACAGCTTTTGGGCATTAGAGTGTAGAGTATAGAGTATAGAGTGTGGTGCTGGGAAAACTAGCCTCAGTGAATGAATTAATTTGCATCCCCATGAGAAACAATTAAGGCTTAAACGTATAGTGGCTACTAGATGTGAACCATTTGTTTGGTTTTTTGTCTTTTGCCAGAAATTAAGCATTCAAATATCAATCAGGATTAATTTTAGACACTGTGAGTCTCCAGATTTGTTGACAACTCTTGGATGTTGTTCCTATGTGGAGCCACGAATACCATCCATACAGTATGTGCATTTTAAAGATTTTATTTCAAAACGGTCTGCTTTTTATTGTCATTTTGGAAGCTTACACTCTTAAAAATAAAGGTATGCGAGTTGTCACTGGGGTGGTACCTTTTCAAAAGGTACAAATTTGTACCTAAAGGTCCATATTAATACCTCAAGGGTACATATTCATACCTAAAAAGTACAAAAGTGTTCCTATTAAAATTTGTAGGTACCAATATATTATTTTGACGCACCAATATGGGCCCTTCAAGTAAAAATGTGTACCCTTTGAAAAGATACCACCCCAATGACGGCTCTCATAACTTTATTTCCGAGAGTGTACTATATGTTATGGCTGCCAATTAGAGACAAAGCTAGTTAAGATGTCTATCTAAACCATGCAATTCTCATTAATTTCAGAGGTGGGCTTCAGGTGTGGGTTTGTGAAAGTCAGTCCGCCATGCCATATTCCCCTGTTGGAGCAAAATAGTCAATGATTCTGCCCATACTTTCATGTAATGTATCTGGCATTATGATTTTAGCACATCAGTCATTTCAATGACAATGAGATAAAAAAGAGAATTTACCATTCATTGCACAAGGCAAAAGTTCAAATACTCACTATACTCTGTTTTAACAGGTCAAAGCAGCATATTTTTGCATTTATTGAAGTAATATATTAGCGTACATTACCCCTGTCCCTGATTCTCCATCAATCAAACACAGATAAATATTCCTGAGTATCATTCATTACTTCGCCAATTTGCTTTCTTCCTATATACCTGCTTTTTTAAAGTGGAGTTCCCCTCTTTCCTTTTCTTTTACATTCACACCACACGCTCAATCAATGACATATCAATGACAATCAGCATACACACAAACAAGCATTTTTGCATGGGTAATCACAGGCCGTACTTGTTATCCATAATGAAAAAAAAATCCTGGGTTCCATACATTTGATTTGTATTGTATTAGTTTTTTTTCAAATTTAAGTGCATTGAACATAAAACAATTAAGTTGTCCCAAAAACTCAAGAATTTTGTTGTTTAGCATCATTTTAAATACGTAGTTCATTCATTTATCATGCAAAAGCAAAAAAAAAAAAAGATATTTTTCTCTCATATCCTCCATTTTTTTCTCACATTTACATTGACTACTTCCGCCTGATGGCTCTTTTTCAAAGTATTGTGAGGAGTTCTGCATTTGATGGAGATACTCCACACTGAAGGAGCCCTCATATTTACTGATGAAAAGACTGCCGGAATGACACATCATAAGCTTTGCTTCCAGCTTCGAAGGAGGGCGGTGATTTATTGAGCAATTTCTTGCGTGTTTACCCAGATGCACTATTGCCGGGGTTGCTTTAGCGTTTGGCTTTCTTTTGTCTCGCTTTTTCCTCACACAAGTGCTATTAGTAGTCATTAATGCATTTTCTGTCAATAATTACCCTGGATTATGGTAGAAGCTCCCGGTGGAACAATTACAATCTTTTAAAGAGGATTTTAGAGCACATTTACAACACGAGGTGTGTTTTATCAGCAGTCGTAGAAAACACTGAAATCCCTTTACATCTGTTTAAATGATGTAGTCGTTCAGTGTATTGTCACCTATTAAGCTGGCAATAAACCCTCTCCCTCAAAACCATTCGAGTCCCTATCTCACCCCTCCAAAAGGTGCATCGTGTAGCTGTAAATTTGCATGCTACAGCCTTCATCATCATAATGAAATTGTGAATAATGCAATTATGACCGAATTTCCCCCCACCCCCCAATTGTTGGCCATCATCATACTAAAGAGTTTGCATCATTTCTGACGAGCCTTTAATCCAATTCGCCCAAAACGAAATCCAATCAGCCATATGGCAAAGCTCAGCGATATTTCCTGCTGCCTCCACACATCTGAGAGATCTTCATGGCACAGGGTCAATGCTTCATGTTGAAGGAGCCCACTCAGTGTGTGCATCTCTGTCTAGAAGGTGTATGAGAGAGAGGTGCACTCATGTTTTCTCACACCCTGCAGGAGCTCTTATTGAATTACTGCCATGTGGGTGCAGCAGCTGTCCTTCTGGCCACAGCAGGCCGCAGCTGCTAATTGCTGCGTAATAGGCCCAGCAGCAGGGAAGGTCAGAGGGGCGTCCGGCAGCCATGCCCGTCGCCTTTGATAAGGCACTAAAGCATTGTGGAGATCTTCATATCCTGCGGCAGCATGAAAACAAACCACAGCCTGCTGAAATCAGTGCACACCGGGAGAGAATGATTGACGGTCGTTGAGAATATAGCTTCGGCTGATGACAGGGCTTGCAAAATTCTGTTAGGTCTTCCAAGATGAGCAGATTGAGGATAAATTTTGGTGGCTCATCAGTGGTGTATTGTGCAGCAACTCAAATTTAGCTGAAGTCCTTGTGTTATAGTTGTTTACTTTAATTTACCCCTCGGCCACTTTTTAAACCTTTTTCACATGTGTGTTAAAATACTCCTGCTGACCCCCTTTTTAAGAAGCATTATGTTTTGCTAACTCTTATGTGTATTTAAATATCTGAAACATAAAATGAATGCTATTTGTTTGAAAACACTAATAAATGTATGTATGTATTAGGGTTGGATGATGTTGACCAATTTGGCATCACGTTTTATTTGTACAAGAGGACCTTTCCCTATTTTGTGATGACATGTAATTTCATCACAAAATTTGGTGTTAAAGAAAACTGTGAATGTGTAATAAATGCCTAATATAAAACATGTCTGCACTACAATCATGATCTTAACATGAAGTTTGATCAAACAATTGGTATCGACTCCCAACGAAGGCAAAATAGACTACAGGTCTGGATCAGCCTTCTTCTTATTTTATTATAACAATTGCAATAACTGGGTAATATCTACAGTAGGTACTAACTCTGAACATCGCCCATCATTTATTCATCCTTCACTTATTCAAAATATTTCAGTTTCTTTCTTCTGTTGAACACAATGAAGGACATTTGGAAGAATGCTCAAAATCTTTTTTTGATCAAAACCTTCAAATAAAGTCTAATCCCTTTTAAGGGTTTGTATACTGTATTACATTTTATAAAATATATACAGTTAAAGATACCATAACACCATTTACAGTATAGTCTTTTTCATTTACATGATCTAAACTAATAAAAAACACTTACAATACTTATAGGGACAGTTTACCTAAAAACTTACTTTGCAGGTAATTTATTCACCCTCATTCCATCAGAGATTCAGATGACTTTTTCATTGCTTGAACATTTAAACAGATTTTTGAATGTCCAAATAACAAATAGAGCCAACACAATATTAATACCCGAGGCTTCTGATCCCACATTAAAGTCGCAGAAACAATAAATCTCTGCAAGAAACCAAACATTATTTACAACATTAATCCTCAACCTTCCAAAACAACTTTAATCATGAGCATTTACTGTACTACCAGTTTTTTTTTTTTTACTGTTTTGAGGACACAATCCATTTAAAGAGAGAGAGATCGGGTTTCCTCATACAGCGTAGATTTCCATAGTGTAAAACCCTATAATGACTCATAAAAGGTTTGATGCACCTGTGAAGGAACTCTGAAAATTGCCATCTTCGATTCCACACCTCCGAGACTGGATAATTATGAGCGCAGCCACATGAGTACATGGCCTCTGACTCCTTCACCAGCAGGGTCACCGCAAAGAGAACAGCCCAGTAAAAGGATGTGTAGACCATCAGAAACAACACAAAGCGCTCAGTTACTGTAGGTCTCAGAGCCCACCCAGGGGCCACTAGTAATCAACACTATGACACTTGCCTTTCAGGAAGCATCGCAACGCTTGCTTTGTATTGATCGTTCTGATTGCTGTGCATCGTCTCATTCCTGTGCATGGAAGCCTGAGTTTCCTCTGAGATTTTTCTTCCCCCCTTCCCCTACTATTTGTCTTACAACTGTTTCAAACACCTAAGTCATGCATTTTTTAGTTTAGTTAATTTTTAACCTATTCTCTCTTTGCTTCTGAAGTGAAGATCAATATTTTTGTTCAGACGTCTTGTCACTCAAACCTTTTTTTCAGCTGATAATGCTCTTTAATACGATGTGTGATGTAATATACAGGTATGTGAAGTTTTATATTGACTTTTCCTTTTTCTTTCTCCACCTCTGGGTTGACAAAGGAGGGCAAACACATTTCATGCCATTTCATTTCCAAAGCCCTCAATAACTAAAACCACATGAATTTTTGACCTGAAGCAATCAATGAGGGTCCGTGAGGAAATGCAAGAAAGGATTTTTTTCTTCTTTTCTTTTTTTTTCTTAGCTGTAAACTCTGTAAAGCCTGTTTACCAGTTTGATTGTCACTCAAGTTTGTATAGATCAATAGTGAGATTTGGTTTTTCGAGTTCATGGTTGTAAAAAAAAAACACAGTATAGAAATGTAAAAAGGAATGCTTAAAAAAGTAAGAACATTTACCCCCGGTTTCACAAACAAGGTTTAAGGCTAGTCAAGATTAAATTGCATGTTTGAGCTGTCTCAACTCAAAATAACTTGCAGTGAGATGTCTTAAAATACATCAGTGTCATATCTTTAACGTCTCATCTGAAACATGGTGCTCACTGAGCAGTATAGAGTCACCTTCACTATACTTGGGCGTTAGGACCCACACAGTCCACAGGTTGAGCAATTTCTTGTGATTTCTTCAAACTGGTACTTTTCTTGCATGTATATCCATCTGGCCCCAGGGCTTCTAGTGAACTGTCTTTCCATTATAAAATTGCCACATTTAAGATCTGATTTGTTTAATAATCAGTGATCTTCACTGCCTGATAGATATACGATATGATGTGGGTCTTAAGCTTCATTCACATTATGAGCAACTGGCACCAGCAAATCGACAAGCGTCTGTTCATTTCAATGGAGAGTGAGCGACTTCCGGTGACCTCCGTCTATGCAAGCATTGGTGACTAGGTGGGATGAGACAAAGTTGAGAATCCTTTAGTGACTTTCTTGAGCGACAGGCTATAGGAGCACGAATAGAACTCACGTGATCCTCTCTCATCTCACTCGGAGGCCAGTTGTATTCTCCGTGCTGTAGATCTACACAGACCTGTGTTTGCAGCAGATTGCCACCCAGAGCGACAGGCAGCTACAAAGTCGCTGCTAGTGTGAATGAGGCATCAGACCGGACAAGAAGCACTGCATTAAATTCCATTTCCCCTGCCATGTCTTTAAAATATGACACTTTGTTTTACCCCAGTATTTTCAATGGAGTTTCTGCATTAGCCTTCTGACTCTGATGGCGTTAGCAGTTACACTGTCTTGCACCTCATTTTACGCTTGAGCAGCTAAATGAATGCTTAAGTTTATTTAACTGAATGTATTGTAATTAAATTACAACATTGATACTGTAAAACAGGGGTGTAACGGATCACGGTTGTTCTGTGATCCGTACAGATCACAACCTACAGTTCAGAATGCACGTGATTAATAACAGATTAATAACTTAATTTGAACTTGTAGGTTAATCCAACATTTATAACAATTGTAGAAAGATTGCCTCCTGCGTCTTTCAAATCATGTGTAAAAAAGCATTTTGACTTCCCTGTAAAATATAGTGTTGCCGGAAAAAGTTTTAGCTGGACCTAAATGCTTTCTTAGTTTATTAATTAAAGATGTTTTCTGTCACTGTTTGTTTAGCCTGCATTGATGCATTCAGTGTAAAGTTGCACACTTAAACATTAAAAGATCATGATCTCAACTCAAACCCGCGCAACATGAATGATAAATTATAATGATTTGCATATGTTTATTAATCCTTCGAACCTCTGCATTCAAATCTGCATTTGATTGAGAGAGATTCAGTTTTTACACTTTTTCAGTTAGTTACAAACAATTAAAAACACAGAAGTGCTGAGATAACAGTTTATAGTTCAGATATAAACACTGATGTTTATGGTAAAGATTAAAATCACTGTTTAATGGAACTTGACGCTGGTGAATGTTGTAGCAGTTACATTGTGTAACCGATGGGTGGTGACAAACAACCATCAAAATGATGTTACTGAATAGGTTTTTGTGTGAATTGTTGAAGCATTAATTGAAAATAAATATGATATGATGTACAAGATGTTAGATTTCTATATTTAGCATTATTAGCAGCAGTGGTAAAGATATTTTTTCTATTGAATTTTTTCAGCTAGTTCTTTATTGATTTTCTTAATTATTATTTATATTACAGGTTCTATATTATTATTATATTACTAAGTTCTGTTTGTTTAAACCAAATAGAATTATAAGGTTCTATCTGACATTTTTGTCAAAATTGAGTTATTGACATTCTTATTAAATTACAACTTATTTACATGATTGGATGTTTTTTACATTTTACATTACATTTTACATTGGAAGTTGTTTACATTTTAATACTTTTTATAAAAAAAAAAAACAAATGTTACACACATGTTGTTTGCTATATGGATTCTATAAATGATCCAAAAAATGGTACAATCCATGACTCAAAAACTGTACTGTGATCCGAACTGTAAGATTTGTGATACGTTACACTGCTACTGTAAAAGGAACCATATAAAATTGAAAATAGTCACATTAAGCTTTCACTAGAAGTTTATCATTAGCTGAAAAACACTGTGCATATAGTGCATTGCAAATTTGAAGTGTACACACCAAAATTGTTCTTAAATCTGAAGAGTTTCTTTTTATTTGTGTTTTTGGAAAGGTTTACTGAAAGATATGACAATTTCAAAACAATCCATTTTCACTTGGATCCACAAAACAACTAAACATGCTGTATTGTGCATGCCAGGCCAGTAGATGGTGATGACACTTTGTGAAGAAACATTAATTGCCTGAGCACATGCAGTCGATCATTGTTGTAGTCCATCATTGTTGTAGTCCATCATTGTTGTTTTAATTGTCAAGTATACTCGCAAATCTCCATAGACTGAGCATGCAATATGTATGCAAATTACATCACTGTTTTTTAGATATTCATCTTTTTGTAGTTTACACAGTGATGAGGATGGTATTGTTTTGAAAACTCAAAACTTGTTTTTAAAAGATTGTATTTTCAGGCCACCAAAACACTATTGTCATGGGAATGAATGGCAAAAGGCATAAAAAAAGTATTGTGTAAAGTCTTGTAGTGTTTTCTTCATACTGCAAAACATAAACTATTAAAAATATAAACTGTCAAAATTGCTAGATAGAAAGTCATAATTTTAGTTTTGTTTGCATTTAGTCTAAAAATATTTTAATTTCAATACGTTTTAGGGATAGTTCAAGGGATAGTTCACCTAAAATTAGTTTAGTTTTATTTTATTTTTAATATTTAATTAATTAATTTATTTATTTATTTATTTGCCTACATTTTTATTTTATTTTATTTTATTTTATTTTATTTTATTTTATTTTATTTTTACAATGAGCAAGCAATAGGAGCGACTATTCTGTGTAGTGGAAATAAAATTAGTTGTATTTCTCTACCCTGAATTAATCCTGTCATGCAAAACTCTCCAGAAGGATCAAGGACTGTGCATAAAGGGTTAAAGTTTAATCCCTCATTCACTAATACAGAAGTCAGATCAATGGGGGAAGTCAAGCATGAAGAAACTGTGTATCTCCAGACACAGGCGGTTTGCCAGCTGCTTCAAACTCTCTGGAGAAGTCGGGGTCTCACCTGCCGCCTCTGCGGACCCCTCTTACTGCAGCCTTCCTGTACGGCTGCCAGGCATCGCCACTTTTACAGCTGCTAATTGGGCAGTTTGTATTTAAAATTAGAGTTTGCCTAAAATAGCCGAAAAGCGAGACAGGATGAGAGAATTGTTTGTGCGTTTGTGGACAACTTATCAGCTGTGGGTTTAGTATTTTGGATTGATTGTTGCTCTGTAGAACTGTCATTGTTTTTTTTGTTTTTTTTGAGAAATGAAAAAATATATTTTTGTTCCTATTCTTGTACAGATGCTTGGTGATGACAAGCATTTATTTAGTCTCATTCGGATCTGGAAAGCTTTCTGACGCCTTTTAAAGGTTAACTAAAACTATAAAACATGCATATCAAAGCCTTAATTCAAAGCAGAGGGAAAATGTACTCAGGGTATGATAATGATATTCTCATACTGTGTAATCAACGCAGTGCCATCTTGCAGCAGTTTAAAGGTCACGCATGTGCCTATTGACATTCAGATTATAGGGAAAATGAAAAGCAAGATTTGATTCTGACATATAAATGAAAAATAAATGTAAATTCTAGCTTGCAGTGAGAAATAGCAGAAAATTTCAGTATTTCTTAGATGTCATTTATTATAGGTGATGAATATATTACTGTATCTATCTATCTATCTATCTATCTATCTATCTATCTATCTATCTATCTATCTATCTATCTATCTATCTATCTATCTATA
>CAIGQZ010032266.1:8201502-8220412 GCA_903798205.1 Danio tinwini | reverse complement strand
TTATTATTATTATTATTATTATTATTATTATTATTATTATTATTATTTATTTATTTATTTATTTATTTATTTATTATTTTTTTTTACTTGATTATGATTAATTGTATTGTTTACTGTTACTTCTTTGTTGTCGAGTGTGACCTGTGAGTTGTTAACTGTCGGCTATTGCTGTAAACCTAATTGCCCTTCAGGGACAATAAAGACATTCCAATTCCAATACAATGCCAAGTCGACTCATATACACAAAAATACATTTAAAATACTAATATTAGGAATTATTATTAACTACAATATGCACTTTTTTTGTTAGTTTGTTTACTTTGTTTGATTCCTTTTAAATTATTTCATTATGTAATTTATTCCAGGTTTCAGCATTCTAATTTGCTGCTAAATAATATATAATGTGTTATAATACATTATAGAAAATACTAATCAACAAATATGCACATATGAAGGTAAAATACTTAACATTCATGTGAAATATTATTATTATAATTTTTTGTTTTATTTTCCAAGTACTATTCAACAGAGAGCCATTTTTCAAAATTTTTATTTTAAAGTAATTATTTTAATAACTTTTATTAACTAATTCATTTGGTCTTTGCCATGAAGACAGTACATACCGTTTTACTAGTTATTTTGCAGTATACTAGTATTCAGCTTAAAGAGCAAATTGAAGTCTTTAATTATTTAATTAGGGAAGTTTGGTCATTGAACAACATTGTTTTGTAATCAACTGAAAAAAAAACTCTTAAAGGGGCTTATGAATTGACCTTGTAAAAAAAATAATAAAATAAATAAATAAATAAATAAATTATATATTGGCCATAGTGAATGTTGCCTGTAATTTTTTCCGTGTTGAATATGGGTGAAAACAATAATTACAAAAAATATTGCACACAGAGCTGCCTTTAAATACCTTTTGTTATATATGCAGAATAGCAGTGGAACATTATTTCTGTTATATTCTGGTATTTTATTTTCAACATAGATAGTTGAAACATTAGAGCAGACACCACTTTCAACTTTCAATTCAATGTGCAAAAGACTATTGTTTTACAATTTGTCCTGATAAACAGCGGTGACAAAGTGAATGTTTAAGGCACTTGACAAAATGTGCCCGGAATTATTGCGACAGTCAATGTAACAGTGACAGCGCTGACAGAAAAAAAAAAAGAATAATAATAATCGCCTAAGTTAGGCAACTGACAAGAAAACATTGTCAAAAAGCCATCACTTTCTATCAGGTAGGAATTTACAGCTCAGCAACTGTTGTGGCAGTAATGTTTTCTCTGTGTCATCACAAATTACCCACCCAGCCAGTACAGCAACAGATTCAGTAAAATTGGTTCCCCTGTGATTAGATTTTCTCCTCTCTCCTACACAGTCCTGTTTGAAACTCTATATTGTGCGTGCGGTAATTAACATGGTATAACATGGCCTCGGGGCCACTCCAGGGGCCCTTGTGAGAACCGTAGCTAAGCTGCAGAGGATGTCATTGTCCTCCTGTCACACTGCTGTCCGGGGCTTGAGACTATGGTAATGTTTCACATTCTCCCATTTAACAATGCATTTATATGGATTTCGGTCAGATGGACTGTAACAGAAACACTGCCCCAGATATGATATCCTTTCCTCGTTTCCAGGGAGTTTAAGTCACCTGTAAATGCCATTTATGTTGTGTATGAGCAGGTTAGTGTCCTCGTACTGGTAGAAAAGTCATTTGCATTGAGAAATACTTTTTTTTGTGGAAAGACAGAATTGTGTTATTACAATAGTCACAAAATTGTGAATTCAGCATGAAGGTGAATGATTGAATGCATGTTTTCACACAATTCAAAGTGTTGACCAGCAGAATTGACTTCTGTGTGAGCTGTGCTTCATTCATTGTTACACTTTTAACAATAGGCTGACTACATTTTTTAACTCTCCAATCTGTCTATGATGCCCTATTAATAAAAAAAATAGCATGTCTGATATTTAGGACTCTATATTAGGATGATTGTAACTGTGACAATTCGGGTTGCATGATTATGGGGAAAATTATAATCATTCTTTTGGTCAAAATTGTAATCACGATAATATGCAACATAAGCTCATTCTAAAAAGTAGCCCTGTATACATTTCCGGAAATTGCGAAGTACAAAGTACAAATGGCTGCATTACATCTTTAAAATGAATGCTACTGGATGGCATGATGCCATTCCTTTTCGCGCTTACCAGCTGAACCCTTACCTCCATGTGAATGGCTTTCCTGCTGTTACCAGTTTGTCCAGTTAGCTGAAATGCAGAGAGGAGTTGACCATGACAATAGGGTTCAAGGCTGGCGAAGAACAGTTTTAGAAATCGGGTAAAACAAAAACAGAAGCCAAAAAAATAAAATAAACAAGTAAATAATGGTGAGAATGTGGTAAAATCTGAAAATGTGGTAAAATCAGGCAAGGGTTTTTCTTTTTCTAAATAGCTTTTTAAATTTTTTGGTTGGGTTTAGGGAAGTGGGTGGACGGGTCAATGTGGGCTTTTGAAAACACTATTGATTGGGTTTAGGGAGGGAGGGGGGTGGGTTCAGCCGATCAGTCATTTAGACAGTCAGTCAGTCGACAGCGGCCTCTGATGAATTTATGCAAGAACAGCAGGCACTCGTGAGAGAAAGCTGAGGTCTCAAAAAGCATACGCAGCAGACTCTGGTGGATTCACGAAAACAAAAACTGCAAAAAAACTTACCTCTTTGGATGTATTTGGCGCTCTCCAGAAATATATATATATATATATATCAGTAAATGTATACATCGCTACATGTTCAGAATGAGGGTTGATTATATGACCAAAGCATATAGATAGATAGATAGATAGATAGATAGATAGATAGATAGATAGATAGACAGACAGACAGACAGACAGACAGACAGACAGACAGACAGACAGACAGACAGACAGATAGATAGATAGATAGATAGATCAGAGCTGAACTATGGAAAATAATAAATAAATAAACAAAAAACACAAAGTAAATAAAACTAATTTGTTTTAGAAATTATGTATAATAAAATGAAATTAAAAATTGAAAAAGTACTGAACACACGAAGAAAGGGAGATTATAAAAAGACAAAAGACATTATCAAAAAAGACTTTTATACAAAGTATTAAATTCATTTCAGTAGTTCAAAACTTTATTTTCCAGGTTTTATTATCCTTTTTCTTCAATGCAAAACATAAAAACATGTTATCTGAAAATGTCTAAACACTGAATCATCTGTTTTTTTGTTTTTTGTTTTTGCCAGTAAACTCTTCATACCAAACCACTAAATGGACAAATAGAATCTTCGGGGAAAATTTGGCTCTGTTTTGAACATATTGTGTGAGAATAAAAAGCTATTAGTATGCTAGCTTGCAAATGAAAACAAGAAAGAGTTGCAGAAACTTCTGCCAGTGCACACAAAGAAAATACCAAAAAAGCTGCATGAACAATCAGAAACTTTGGGGAGAAATGTGCTCAAAGTTTGAATGTGCAGTGTGAGTGTAATTAGCTGTTACTGTAGCATATAAGCTTGTAAATGTCAAAATGGAAGAAGAATGCAACAACTTGACTGCATGTGTAATGTGTTGAAAACACACAAAACAATGGTACAGGTATGTAAAACTGAAATGTTGTTAGCACACTAGCTATCAAATGTAAACATTTAAAAACAATACTCTTAACTGTTTATTTAATGTATCATAAATGTACCAAGTGCTGAGCACATTCCTTTAAAAGAGTAACTATTTATAATAACTAGTTACGTCTCACAAATACTAACTTAGTAACTGAGTTAAATAATTATGAAAGTAACTAATTACCAGGCAAAGTAACTTCTGCAGTACTTAAAATACATATAATTTGTTAAATGACTATAGAATAAATTTAAATGATTGTATACTAATCTGCACTATTTTAATGTTGTTGTGGGACAATGTTGAGAGTTGAAATGTTGAGAAACAAATTCAACCCATCATTACAGTATAAATATTATCATTACTATAGTTGCACAGATGATTTACGTAGAACTTTAAGGAAAAAGTAGTGCTGATATTCCAGCTTGCAAAAGCTACCTTTGAGCTTGATGGATTTGTCATTCTTCTGACTCCTCATTGGTGTGTCCGGCTGACTGTGCATGCACTGTAAAAAATGCAGGGTTCCACACAATTTGTTCACTTTTAACAAATTTATGTGGATTGTACATAAAAAAAATTAGTGTTCACAATAAAATCTCAAGAATTGTGTTGTTTCAGCTCATATATATATAAATCACAATATCATGTTTCATATCATTCAATATTGATAATTATTGAATATTTTTTAACAAAACATTTAGGAATATTTTTATTTAACCACCTTATTTTAATTTACCGACATTGCTAAGGCAAAGAGTTTCAATAGTCAAAACCTGATTAGTATGAGTCTCATCAATAAACTCTACAATAAAATAAAAATAAGATACTCTTAAACTTAATTAATAAAAGGTTACAAAGTGTGTGCAATGATAAAGGTAGATCAACATCTGTAAGGTGTGAATAATAATGATACAGTAAATCTCAAGCTTTGTAAACAAAACAAATGATGATAATCAGATCTGAGCTTTCAAGTAAAGGAACCAACCATCAGTATTTAAATACATATTGCAACATTACAAGTTGTAAAGTTGAATGACTACATTAACCCTATGCTAACAAAAATCTTTCAAATATAGAGCTAGTGGCTGGATGCACAAGAAAAGAAACCAAAAAGCCACTCTGGTGACATCCTTTTTGTTTACAATCTCCTCCACTGCTGCACTTATTTCCGCGTGTGTTGTTATTCATGTGCTTTGTGTTTGTCTGAGGTAGTTAGTCTGCCGTTATTACTGAAATGTGTATGTTCCATACAAAGTGTGAAGCAGATTGGTTAGTTCTAGCGCTCGGGGCATTTGGAAAATTTTAGATGTTCTTCAACTAGGTGTACCTGGAAAATGCTCAGCAGCCACATTTTAATTAAACTATAGCGATTCACACCGAATCTACATACATAACTTTTTTTGTTATTGATCTTGACAATGGTGTTCGGTCAGTAAATACTGATATGGATTGTATCGCCCAGCCCTAATGGAAGTTAATGGTTACAGGTTTTCAGCTTCCTCCAAAATACCTTAGTTTGTGTTGAACAGGGTAAACAAACTCATGAAGATTTGGAACCAGTTGAGGGTGAGTAAATATTATGTAAATTTTAATGGTTGAGTGAACTATTCCTTTTTTAATAAACTGTACACTTCAAAATGTGCTTTTACCTGCTCCAACCCTTAAACATATCTGTCATTGATGTAACCTATACTACTGGACATTTAGGAGATTTATACCCCTCAAATATTCTCTGTAAATCCAGTACACAAATCAATTTTTACTTTAGTTTTGCCTAGAATTCCCTTACGTATCATTAAAAGGTAACACAGTAGGCCAACAAATATATATTTGAACACTTGCACAAATACATTCAGTAAAGTACTGTGTGAATATACTTTTCTACATGGTTTATTACAGGTCTAAAACTCAAATATAAATGTGTGGTAAAAGTCGCAGGTGACAACAAACATACCAGCACGCATCCATCACAAAGGTTTAGTTATGCATGTTTACACTGGACGTGTGGTGCAGCAAAACTAGATCTCTCTCCCATTTCGGTCTGTCAACGGAGCTGTCGGCACTGGAAGAGCCCCTGATGCGCCTTCAGCTGACGGACATCCTCTTTCTATTTTTATCATGCTGTGCAGCCAGTCCAGCCACTTTATTTTTTGACTGCAATAAAATGGCTTTATTTATGAATGTCAAAAGTGTGATTTGATGTCTATGTATTTTGGTCTTTATTAAATAACTTCTGCCTGTCATATCAAAAGACAGATTGTGATGCTTCTGGCATCCTAATGAGACCTCCACTTGCCGAATGAGCAGTTGCGGTTTTCAAGGAGCAGGATTTCAGGCTTCATTAGTCTACTGAACATGCGGAGCAGTGTGCTGGATGTAAAGGAAACTAAATTGAATAAATGTGCATTGCGACTCATTTTACATGCTGGTGCCACATCAAATGGTTTTAAAGAAATGTATTTGAAGTATCATTGGTAATTTAATATTTGTTATTTGTAATTGTAGTGTGACAAGCCTAAAACCAAAAGCACACTCAGCTAAAATTTACAGTAAGTTTAATTATTATTATTATCGAGAATATAGGCACTACCTGTGAGACATTGTTCAGATTTGAAATAGTACTAGAGAGAGAGAGAGAGAGAGAGAGAGAGAGAGAGAGAGAGAGAGAGACTTTGACACATACTTTATTAAAACATCTAAAACCAAGGCTTACAATACACCTCACACAAAGTCACACTGAACAATGTTCAGGAGACAAAAAATAAATAAAAATAATTATAATAAAATAAAAAAAATTATTAATAATAAGCTACAAACAATAACAATTAATAATTACCCCTAAACAGTTAATCATTTATCACCAATTAAATATTATTTCCCCATCCTCACAAAGTGACAATAAAGCGCCATTAACACACCATTTGAACTCAAACTCAAGTAAATTATTTGTCATTTTGAAGAATCTGTGTTCCACTCTTATTCTGGATTCCACTAAGGCTAAGAAAAGCTGAAGAAGATTTACATTTCGCCCTTCAGCAGCTAGTCTACATGATTTCCAGATGGCTAATTTAGCTTGTCCAATTATGAAATTTGCGACAGTACACTTCTGTCTGTGCGCTCTTGAGTATTTACACTCAAAGACAAAGAGTGTTTTGGTAAAAACAAAACCCAAGTTCATTAGTACACCTTTTAACAAAGTAAATAATGGATCCAGTCTGAAACACTCAGTGAAAGCATGAACAACAGATTCTGGCAAAGAACAGAATATGCACGATGAAGAAACGTTTGGGTTAAATTTAGAAGTATGAGAATTGGTGGGCAATGCACAATGCAATAGCCTCCACTGTAAATCTCCAGATCGTTTAGGCAGAGGACCTTTGTAAAAAAGCCTCCAAGAGGGAGAAAGTTCAACAGGGACTGTTAAAAATCTTCTCCACTTTGTATCAGCTCTGTCTTTGATTTGCTCAAAATAGGCTATTTTAACACAAATCTGATAAAGATCTCTCTTTCCTGCTACCTGAAAATCAATTCCTTGCAAGTTATTAAATTTCAGAAGTTTTTCTTTCCGATCATCTTCAACACAGCCCTTGAGAGATACAAATAACTTAGGAAAAGGTACTTTAGAAGGACCTCCAGATAAGAAACAATTGACAAACAGGAGGAGTGTAGAAGGAAAAGCTGCTTTTATCCCACCAATGAGCTGCTTTACCATCCTAACAGATCTAAAGCCGGCCTGATTGCAAATGTCAACTTCTGACCTCCAGGTTTTAGTTGTAGTATTAATCAAGTCTGAAATTTTGATAAATTTCTTCTCCATAAAAATGTTAACAATTGTATTGTATGTACAGACATCAACTTCTAAAAGTGAGTTATTGAACAGTGGTTCTTCAAGACCAAAATGATTGTTTTCATGTCTAATCAAATTAAACCCTTTCCAAACGTTCAGCACAGAAGCATAAAATTTTAAATCAGTTGAGAAATTTCCGTCATAAGAAGACAATAGAAAAAGATGTCTATCAAGGCCAAAACCGCCAAAAGACCTGAGCAGAGCCTGACCAAAAGACACCCAAGGTCTAGCATCTATAGAGAGAGTAGAGTAGGTTTTGGACTACATTTAGCCTCATAGCTTTAACCTTAGCTACCAAATCAATCATTCCTTGACCCCCTTCATTAACTGGCAAGTAAAGGATTGCAGGAGGAAGCCAATGGTATCCATCCCAAAAAAAAATCTACAAAAATCTTCTGCAGTCGCTGCAGCAAGTCTTTTGGTGGTTCAAGCACATTTAAGCGGTGCCACAACATAGAAGCTGCCAAGTTGTTAATTATAAGCACTCTTCCTCTATAAGATAATTGAGGGAGAATCCATTTCCACCTTTGCAACCGTCCAAAAACTTTTTCAAAAATACCATCCCAGTTTTTCTGAATATAATGGTCAGTCCCAAAGAAAACACCAAGCACTTTGAACCCTTCCCGACTCCACGAACAGTTCTGGGGAAGTACTGGGGGATCTCTATCATCCCATTCACCTATTAAATAGGAAGCACACTTTTTCCAGTTAATTCGAGAAGAGGAGGCTTTTTGATAAACCTCCAGAGAAGCACTCAGGTCCTTGACATCTTGAGTTGATCTAATGATAACAGTAATGTCATCGGCATATGCTCCAAGTTTGACTGTTGCTAGTTCCGAAGTGGATGAACAAACTGTTGATATACCACTCAACTTGTTTCTTAGTGCAATTAGTAAAGGTTCAATTGAGATAGCATACAGAATTCCTGAGAGGCCACAACCCTGCCTTATGCCTCTACTCACTCTGAAAGGTCTTGTTAAGGTACCATTAATTTTTAGCATACTATGTATGTCAGTATACAAGAGTCTTATGTGGGCAATAATAGATGGGCCAAAACCAAATGCTTTGAGGCACTTAAACAGAAATTCATGATCTACCCGATCAAAAGCTTTCTCTTGGTCCAAAGAAAGAAAACCAACATCAAGGTTATGTAGTTTAGCAAAAGAAATCAAGTCCCGGATCAAAAAAATTTTATCAAAGATAGTCCTTCTTGGAATGCAGTATGACTGATCTGCATGGATTACTGAGGAGATGTAAAGTTTAATCCTGTTTGTAAGACACTTTGAAAGTATCTTGTAGTCAACTCCTAGTAGGGAGACTGGACGCCAGCATCTGATATCCTCAAGATCACCTTTTTTTGGCAAAAGAGTGACTACAGCTCTGCGAAGGCTCATAGGAAGTGTACCCCTTTTAAAGCTCTCCTTAAAAACAGCAAACAAATCCTCTCCGATTATTGGCCAAAACTGTTTGTAAAATTCAGCATTAAGTCCATCAAGTCCTGGGGTTTTGCCTGAAGACATCTCCTGAACAGCTGTAGAGAGTTCATCAAAAGTCAATAATTTGTCCATCATGGATTTCTCTTCGCCCGAAAAAAGTGGTAAATCCTGAAGGAGAACATCAGCCATCTCTTCATTGCAGGGTTCAGCACTGTACAATTCCTCATAAAAGGACAAAGCGTGTGAAATGATTCCATGAGCATCAATAATCCTCTTTCCATCTGGACATTTCAAACAGCTTAAAATCTTCTTATCTACAACTTTCTTCTCCATGCCAAAAAAAAAAAGATGTAGGGGCATCCATACTGTTAAAAGTCGAAAATCTTGCACGAATAAGCCTTTCCTGAGCTTTTTCTTTCATTAAATTCCGCAAAAGAAATTTGTTGCGCTCCAAAGTCTCCACAGAATCAACAATATCCCCTTCAAAATTAAGTTGGAGAATCTCCTGCTCAAGCTGTGTTATCTCATTGGCCAGAGAACTTTTAAAATACGCAGAATAATTCTGGCAAAACAGTTTGACTTGAATTTTGCCAATGTCCCACCATTGACTCAGGGACTTGTATTGTGTTTTTTTCTCTCTCCAGATCTCCCAGAAATAAGTGAAAGAGTGCACAAAGTTGTGATCTAATAATAATCTGCTATTAAATTTCCAATATGCATACTTTGAGGTGCTCTCTGAAGTGGTGATATTAGTAGATATGAAGTGATGATCAGATAAAGCGGTAGGAACAATACAGCTTTTATAAAATTGGCTTCTTTTACTTTTTTGAACATAAATCCTATCTAGCCTAGCTCCAGAAACCATGTTGGAATTTACTTTCATCCATGTATATTGTCTAGTACGGGGAAAAGATTCTCTCCAAACATCAACAAAACTGTGATGAACAATCAAGGACTGAAGCACATCTGCTGATTTACTGTGCGGTTCTTCATGGTTTCGGTCTAATGTATGATTTAAAGTGCAGTTGAAATCGCCAGCTAGTACAATGGTCCTGTCATAAGAGATGTGACTTAAAGCAATTTTAAGTTTTTCAAAAAAGGAGACACGATCTGACCCAATATTGGGTGCATAAACATTGACAAAAGAGAAATCAATTCCGTGAATAGTCACATCAACTCTTAACAAACGACCAGAGACTATATCAAAAACACTAAAGGGTTGTTCTTTATAATTAGGTGCCAGCAATATAGCCACTCCTGCACTAACACTCGAGCCATGACTTAAAAACGCCTGTCCTTTCCATTCATTCAACCACTGTATCTGATTGTTAGCATCTGTATGTGTCTCCTGTAGAAAAACCACACCAGCACTCTTCATCATAACATAATCAAAAAGACTAGCCCTTTTCATAGCATCACAACCCCCATTGATATTTAATGAGCTGAGTCTCAAAGGTGCCATGAAAATAAGTATAAAAAGGGCCTTCAATAATACCAGTCCACTGGAATAAAAACTCTGTAACCAAGACAGGCTCATTTTAATCTTGTTCGTTTAAAGTACTTCTAACATTACCCATAAGTTTTTTAAGACGGTATCTTTTAGGTTTGTCAAGTTCATAAATGGATGCTTTTCTCATTGCCATTGTAACAGACAGCAGAAACAGTTTTAAATCAGGAAAATAAGACTCAATTTTGGGTTTGCGAAGCCCTTTTGTAAAGTCAAGAAAGTTATTAATCTGTTGAACTGAGTAAAGTTTAACCTTACCTCCAGAAGTAGGCCGTAAATCCATCACATTATGTTCCATTAATGCTGCATCATCCTCAGCTTCCTTGTCAGAACAATCCATTGGTAAATTTAAATCCACAAAGTCTTGAGATGAAATATCATCTTGACTCTGATCGAATGCATCAATTGTATCACTCTCAGTTTTGTCAGCGTCCATTTGTTTATCAAAACAAAGTGGATCGATCTCAGACACTGTTTCCAAACAATTCTGCTCCAGGCTCATTTCTGCCTGCGGTACAGCATTACTCGGCCCGGCCACCTCCTCAGGAGCCCCTTCAAGGCCGTCTTTAGAGGCGACTAGCACCGTTTTCTCGGGCAAGTCACCCGGCGCCTCACTCACCTCACCCGATCGGGGTTCTGAAGCCCCGGCCGCCGAAGCAAACTCTGCACCGAGCGCCCCCTCGCTGTTCTCCGCATCTGCAGCCGGAGCCGCAGGAATGCCCACTGGCCTGTCTCGGTTCGGACAACCCTGTCTTACGTGCCCGAAACCGCCGCAGACAAAACATCTCACTGAATCAGAGGTGATAAAAATTGTATAATCTTTGCCATCGATACTTAATTTCACCGACAGACTTAATGGATCACTCGGAGAATTCAAAATCATAAAAGTTTGACGCCGAAAAGACATTACATGTTTAATGTCAGGGTTTTTGCATCCAAGTGGAATCATTTTGATGGGGCTTACTATTTTACCATACTTCTGGAGTATTTGGTCTAGTTTTTCATTTTTTACAAACGGAGGTACGTTTGATAAAACAACTTTCTTGGATGGACTTGACAAAGGCAAAACCGGCACGAACGTATCTTTGATAATCAGCCCCGATTCAATCAGGTTATCCACCATTTGACTTTCACTAAGAAAGAATACTATTGCTTTATTCATACGGGAGGCCGATTTGATATTAGCACCACCGATCGCCAAACTCACGGCTATGAGACAATCCTCCACTGAAACCTGGGCGTCAGGTATACATTTACACCCATGTTTGAGTGTTAACCGCGAGAAATCTCCCGCATCCGAACCCATCCTCCTTCTCACTCACTGACCGAGGTCAGGGATAAAGAAAGGAGTAAAAAAACAACAACTTTGAACTAGCTCTATAATTTAGAAGGGAAGGGATAGTAAAGAAACAAGAAATTTTCACTCTTACAGAGAGGTACTCTCACCCGAATCCGTCTACACACTCCCAGCATGCACTCGCAGAGAGAGAGAGAGAGAGAGAGAGAAATGGATCGGTCCTAAATGTTACCTGTAAATGTCATTTGCACTAATTACTACTTGGGTCTTCATACTGACTGGATGTGAGGAGTTTTGGATGATTATAGCAGTGGTGCAGGATATTTTGTACAGGGACATTTTCAAATATTATAAAACAGTGGTTTTCAAACTGTGTCGCAGCATTTCCTGCTTTACTGTCACATCCCATTGGGGAAAAAAGTGCAGAAAACAAAACTACTTGTGAAATGATCCAAAATTTCTAATATCCAGTCAGTACTGTATGAAGTGTAAACCAATGCAAATGGCATTTACAGATAACATTTAGACCCAGTCTGTTCGTTGTTGTTGTTGTTGTTGTTGTTGATGGTGCTGTTTTTCTCTCCAATTTTCTTTTTGTTATTAATAGTAATAACATTGTTAATATATCGTTGCCTTAGAATTATAAGGTTCTATCTGCGTTCTGAATGATTTTGAGATATTAAAGGGCACCTATTTTACCCCTTTTTTAAGATGTAATATTATGGTTCTTCTGAGTGTGCCAGTTTAGGTTCAGTTCAAAACACAATTCAGATTTTTTTATTATAATGTGTTAAAAAGTGTCATTTTGGGGGCGTGTACACTGTTTGCTGTTTTAGGGGAAAGTGAAAATTGAAAATTTGTTTAACTTCCCGCCCAACTTAACAAGGGGGCAGAGCCAAGAGCTCCCCCGCTTTGTGTATTGCAATAGACAGGCAGACAGAGAGAAGCAACATGAGTGAGAGTACCAGCCAGCTGTACATGTAGGACTCAGACACAGACCAAGCAGAGAGTACAAAATCATTTGTGTCTTTGTATAGTTTTACAGCCAGCTGTGTGCTAGTTTAAAGCTCCGAGCTTGTAGCCTACACCGAGACTAATAAAGCACACTGAATTAACTTTGACTGAAGGGCATCACACACCGGATGCACCGCGACACGGCACGCATATGACAGTTGAAAGTATTGCACACTTGCAGCGCTGGTGTGTGTCACGTGATAGAAACTAATGTTTAGAATTCAGAAATGCATGACGCTGCGTGCCGCCGAGTGGCGCTTCTGGTGTACGACCTGCTTGAGGCTATAACTAAAGGGCGTCATACATCGGATGCGCCGCTCAGAGCCACGACGCGGCACACCAGACGCGCACCTTAGCATGTTATTTAAAATGAAACTATTCAGATTACACTCTGTGGTGCTGCAGACATATGAACAGTGTCCTGAGCAGGGCCAGCGCGTCCATAGAGGCGACCTAGGTGGCAGAATAGTGAGCAAACCCCACGGTCCTCTCTTTCATCCGCGACAACGCAAAATGCATGGCACTGCACGCCGTTAGTTCGTTATTTCCAATGGAGGGATGCGATTTTTTTCGATGTGAGGCAGCGCGCTTGCACTTTTCAGTTGCATGTAGTTAAGATGACAGGGAGCTTCTGTGACCGCGGGAAATGCAAACCGCTGAAGTTTAAGGAAGACACAATGAAAAGTACACATGTATGCAAACACACCAAAACTCACAAACACTGGCGGTGAGGAGAGGTGAATGTTGAGCCCAATGAGCCTTACATCTAAAAATAGAGCAAGGGTGTTTCTTTGGTGACGTCGCTTTGACTCACACGCTGAAAATGGCGGATGTGAAACAACATACTGAGGATATGGTAATGGCCACCTGTCAATCAATATTAGTGGGCGGGGGGTCCGCACTCCTACGTCAAGTTGCGGTCGATCTCAAAACCATTCTAATTGGTCCACCGTTTTTATGTTGTTAAATTGAAAAAAAAGGACTGATTGTGTTTATGTTAGATTAGATTAGATTCAACTTTATTGTCATCACACATGTACAAGTACAAGGGAACAAAATGCAGATTAGGTCTAACCAGGAGTGCAATAGCAGCAAGTGCAGGATACAGATATAAGTTAAAAAGTGCAGTTATAGAAAAACTATGACATTATATACAGGTTATGTTAACTATGAACAGAGATTAACAATAGATGGATAAATGTACAGGTTGCTATTAATAATCAGAAGTGTGCAGATAGATAAACATAATTACAAATGTATATGTACAGTGGGTGTGTACATAATTACAAATGTACATGTGCAGTAGGTATGTACAGTTTAAATAAGTGAATGAATCAGTGCAATGAATATGTGCAATTTTTAAATGTGCAAATGTTAAGTAGTGCAGTGATTATGAGGAGTCTGAGTTATGAGGAGAGTCTATACACTATACCTATACATATGTCTGTCCAAACAGCTTGAAAAGTAGATTTTTCACCATATGTGCCCTTTAAGCTTCAAAGTTTTTGCATTCCATATAGCAAACAATATGTGTGTAACAGTTCTCTTTCATACATTAACAAGACAGAGACTCTAAATGTACTCTAAATGTAAATTATCAAAGTTATCTTACATTTGCAAATTAGAGTAAAGAAAAACATGGTAAATGCTAAAAAAAAGATAGAACCTTCTAATTCTGAAGTTATTTTCCACTTGGAATGATAAGGTTCTATCTGGCAGATCATTCATTGAAGCATTAATTATGAAGAAATACAATCACAAAAATATATATAAATTGGTGTTGTAACATTATGTTGATGCTTGAGAAAGTTACATTTTTACTTTATATAACATTTATTTATTGTTTTAGGATAAATATTTCTCTTGTTCAAATTAAGCATACAAGGCTGTGCTAAATACTTTATCCAATGCAGATGTTAATTTTATATAATTAATATGTTACTATTTATTAAATGTTATGCTTTATATGAATTTTTGAATTATATTTATTTATTTATATGCTATATTTATTAAATTGTATGTCCCATGAATTAAATTAAATATTTGCCCTGCAAGGCTTGCCCTGCAAGGCAAGACTTTAAAATAAAACAGACACTGAGCAAATGAGTTTATTAAACACTAAAAAGTGTTTCACTTACTGTACATACACAAATAAAACATTTTCAAATTTAATATATATATTTCTTTTTCAACACTGTAAAATTTAACATCTCATCTCAATGTCAAAAATGCTTCTAAATCATCACATTTACACACATCTCGATTTTGTGTGGTGCAGCATTATTTAGCCGACTCGATTTTGTGAGATTTTGTGTTTCTTTCTGGTCTTTCCCACTGTCAATGGAGCAGTCTGGCGAAATGACAAAGAAAGCTAATCCTGATTGGTTCTTGTGTGTGCATTAAAAATGCTGATTGGCTCACAGAAAGAACCTTATAGAGCCAAGCTAGAGTTCGACTTTGTAGATAAAGCTCTTTTTTTGTTTTTTTAAATAAAAAGTCTTAAAATGTAAACAACTATATAAAAACATAACAAAATGTAAATAAGTTGTCATTTAATAAGAATATATCAATAACTCAAGTTTGACAAAAATGTCAGATAGAACCTTATAATTCTAAAGTGACAATATCTAAAATAAATAGTCGTATTTTGATGCATAATTGTAAAAACAAAAACAAGAAATAAATAATACATTTTTACTATACATTTATTATTCAATTTTGCAGATTGGTTTAATGGAGCCTTTTCAAAAGTCTGTGATGACGTGAATAACGGCCATCAGCTTCTTATATTAAAAACTCTAAAGTTTTAAATGTTTAGGTTTTTAAAATATACAGTTGAAATAATATTAACCCCCCTTAGATTTTTTTTCTTTTTTTAAATATTTCCTAAATAATATTTAACAGAGCAAGGATATTTTTACAGTATGTCTGATAATATTTTTTCTTTTGGAGAAATTTTTTTCTTCTTATTTGTATTATTTAGGTTAGAATAAAAGCAGTTTTTAATAAAAAAAAAAGCATTTTAAGGTCAACATTATTAGCCCCTTTAAGCTATTTTTGATAGTTTACAGAACAAACCATCATTATACAATAAATTGCCCAATTACCCTAGCCTGCCTAGTTAACCTAATTAGCCTAGTTAAGCCTATAAATGTCACTTTAAGCTGTATAGAAGTGTCTTGAAAAATATATAGTAAAATATTATTAAATTATTATTTACTCTTATTTACTGTCATCATATTAAAATAAATTAGTTATTAGAAATAAGTTATTAAAACTATTATACTTTGAAATCTTCTCTCTGTTAAACAGAAATTGGGGGAAAAATAAACTGGGCAAATAATTCAGGGGGGGCTAATAGTTTTGACTTTAACTGTATATAAAATTATAAAGCTTTACTTAAAATGATATCATATTTGCATCAAATAAAAAATAAAAAATAAAACTTGTTTGAGTTGTTTCTAATGCAGCTTCTATTGGTGGTATAGTAAATCTGATATTGTTCTCTTCTGATTACATTTCACCCAGCTGTGTCCAAAATCGGATACTTCCATACTATATAGTACGCTAAAAACAGTATGTGAGCCGAGTAGTGTGTCCGAATTCATAGAAGTGTGCATCAGATAGTCACTATGTTATCCAATGATGCACTGCGAAAGAATTCATGAATAGGAGTGAAGCGATGCAACTGACGTGGGTAGTTCTTGTGAGGATGACAAAATAGTGGATGTGAAACGTCCGAGTTCCATTCATACTACTGACAATCAATTCAATTCATCTTTATTTCTATAACTTTTTACTAGGGGTGTCAAAATTAATAATTTCTTCGGTGCACCGCGATGCAGACACGGACAGTTCGGTATCGGTTCAGTAATAATCATAACCGGTTATTATGTACTGATGTCATTTATCTCACATGCGATATGTCGCCGCTTACTATGGCGAGGGAGGCAAGCCGCGAGCGAGAGTATTTACAATGCTCTAACTACGTAAAAACTCAGAAACTGTGCACAATTTCACTTTGTGTGTGTTTGCTAAACACTGTTTCACTGACACTTACAGCAAAAGCCCCTATTTCACGGCGATTAAAAGAATGAAAGTAATCTCCATTTCTCTCTCTCTCTCACTGTGGACCATGAGTGCATCTGTGAAGAGCACCAGCATGTAAGAGCCAATCGCAGCCCTTTCTGTTGAGCGCGTGACTAATCAAAGGGGTGTAAGAGAACTTGGTAGACAACCCAGATAGCAAAATACACTCGGGCCAGTTCCGGCTAGATTCTCGCCTGCCGGAGACTTACCCCTTGGCCCGACTCCAGCTGCCGAATCAATCGGGCCAGATGCGGCAGTCGTAAGCGAGCCTATGCTGCTGCATCCGAGCCAGAATCGGCCCGCGAGTAATGTGCGCTAACAAATTACTGGATAAAATAAGAATTTAGTCGGTTTTCATCTGTTAAATAAGCCGAGTGCTTGCCAGAAGCGGCCCGCACTCTACAGACAGACTCGGGCCAGGTATGGTTAACAGGAATCGGGCCAGTGCTTTACAGCTTTATCACAAACACATGTGCGAGAGTGAGCTGCTGGCCATACTTGGCCCGGATAACACTTGCCGATGCCGAGTCAGAGCCGGAGGCACCAAAGGGCAGCCGAGCTCGGGCCGATTACTACATGCTATCTGGGAAGGCTCAGAAAGCGAGCTGGATATTTATATTTGTTTATTTGCTATAAATGCTCGTGTTGTTTAAAGGTACAGTTTATATATCTGACTGTTTGTATTAAAGGACAACATTTTTTTACAAATAGTATATAAATATATTTATACATTTTAATACAAGATCTGCTGTGCTGTGAAGAAAATATAAAACTGTGTATAAAAAGAATCGTCAGTGCACTGTGATGCACCGAGATATCGAATTGAACCGAATCGTTGGCATGATAATCGTAACCGAACCAAACAGTGAGACCAGTGTAGGTTCACACCTCTACTTTTTACAATGTGGATTGTGTCAAAGCTGCTTCACATAGAAGATTATAGTAAATTGAAACAGTGTCAGTTCAGTTTTCGGTGTTGAAGTTCAGTTTAGTTCAGTTCAGTGTGGTGAGAGTTCTGCTGAGAGTTCAAACACTGAAGAGCAAATCCATCAATGTTCAGCTCCACAGGTCCCGAACCATGCAAGCCAGTGGCGAGAGAAAAAACTTCACCAATTGGCAAAAGTGAAGAATTAAAAAACCTAGAGAGAAACCAGGCTCAGTTAGGCACGACCATTTCTCCTATGGCCAAACGTCTTGTGCAGAGCTGCAGTCTAGGTGCCCCTGGAGAGCACTGGATGTCTATCGTAAAGAAGCTGCAGGTGGGAGTGGTCACCAGCTGGTGTACAGGCTGTCTCTTCAGGATCAATGCGAGGACTCGTCTGTCACTGGGGTCCTACAGGGATCAGTCTCATGCTCTCCACTCCTCCATAACCATCTCAGCAGCTGCTCAGGATACAGCCTGGTCCAGGATTATGGACGCCTCGGGAATAATGAAAAAAAAAAGGACTAACATGAGCGCAGATGCCTTTCAAATTATAATCTCTTTTTTTTTTGGGATGTGTTCCCGGCTCCGGTTGCCCTAAATAATGCAGTCTAACAATCCTTTAGAGGATTTGGATTTTAACAGCATTTGTGTTTTATGTGTACGCTAATGCAAAGAGATGTGTCTTTAATTCAGTTTTAAACTGACAGAGTGTGTCTGCTTCCCGAACTGCTCTAACCCGAACCCGTACTCACAGAACCCGATGCAACCAGGACAAGATTTGATAGGTGAATGTTGGTTCAGGCTTTAGGATACTCATGTTTTGTGGATTGCAGGCACTTAAATGGATATATGCAAAAAAATAAATGAAAGGCACATAAAGATTGAACATCGCCATATTGTTACAGTCAACAAGATCACATTTGTATTTGCTCAAATTTAGTAAAAATGTTGAGTGGGAGTGGTGTAAAATGTTATTATTGGGAAAAAATCTGACCCGCGCAGGTCAATTCTGAATGCCCTCTGCCTGTTCACTGATTGCTCCGTTGAATGACCTGCTTATGATATCTACCTGGACTTTGGTTTTCCATTTTCCTTAAAAAGGGTCAGCCTTAGTCTCTCTAGATTTGGTGACAAATTATGTACA
>CAIGQZ010032266.1:8162978-8174385 GCA_903798205.1 Danio tinwini | reverse complement strand
TTTTATTATGGCAATAAAAAGGCAAAAAAATACACTTACTAAAAATACTGAGGTTTTTTATAGATTTAGCCCACTCCAGAATTCACACGTTACAGTTTGGCTAATGCCAAGTCCAAAATTCCTGACCATTATCACCAATAAAGCTTAAAAACAAGAATTATTGTTGTCCCTATGATCATGCATGAATGGATCATGAAGATGTCTCTACAGGCGTACCTGTTTCAGACAAAATCTCTTCAAAGTGATTCATATCCAAATCAAATTAAATGTTCACTCGTGTGCGCTCCGCCAGCTGAAATCGTTCTCGTAAACGACAATTATTCTTATTGTTTATTAAATTTTTCATTTATTGTATTTTTTAAACGTCTATCCCCACCCCAACACTAAACCCAACAGTCACAGTGACATAAAAACAGTAGTTGTACTGAGTACAATTTGTTATCTCTTAAATACCTAATAAATTGTATTTTTTAACACCTACCCCCACTCCAACCCTAAACCCAACCGTCACAGTACTGTAAAAATATTAATCATTGTTATGCTGCTATATTGATGTGCATATCGCACTTCCGGCCTGCCACATATCCGATTTAGACTACTATCGAAATCATGTCACACGCAGTCAAAGCGAACCTCTGAAACTCTGCAATGACGTCACACTCACCGCACCCACTCAATCGAACGCATCAAGTATAAACCAGGCTAAGGAGGTGTGTGCACTGTAGCTTTGATGCGCCTTTTAAACATTCTGACCAGTCTAATAGTATATACTGTAGCAACCCAAACCAAACCAATTGCATGTATTTGGATTGAAACTATCCGTTTGTACAACAGTCATTACTTTTGCAGTTTTGTTCTGTGACGCAGAAATTACACACTTCAGCTTCAAGTGTGAATTTAAAGAAAACAGCAGCTGCATTCGCTTGCTGAATCTGGTGGGTTGCCGCCTCAAGGGTTATATATGCAAGTGCAAAAAAAAAGAGGAAAAATCAATCCTGATCCATTTGTGCATGTGCAGTCAATCTCTCAGGGGAAGGAGTCTGTGGGGAGGCAGTGAAATGTCTTTAAATGTTAATATTGTTTTGGTTTCTTTAGGGGAATGAATGTGAGATCATGGTGTTTACATGTTGTTAGCTATGTTACACACTTTGGCCTTGGGTGCTGTGTGAGAGATGTGTATTTCCTTTCGTTAAATACATAATGGTGATGTGGTAAACCTGTGGTGGTGTTGCAGTCTCATGATAAAACTTAATGATGTGCTCCATTGAGCTACAATACAATTCAGCAGTTTAGGATGTTGGAGCTGAGTGTGCTGCTTTCAGGCTAACATGGATTTTTTTTAACTGTTTTGTTTACCTTCTGTTTTCAGTTTGGGTAGATGTGCTTTTAATGTGGCAATCAATTTAAAGAGATACAAAAAGCAAAAATTATATCATTTTTATTTTACACAGTCCCTAATGACATGGTTTGCAGAGGTATTTGTTTGCTGTTGGAAAATGTATGCTTTATTAAGCACTTCCTCATCAGATGTACAATATGTCGATGGAATATTCCTTATTGGGTGTTAAAACAATGCTATACAGATGCTTTAATTACATTATTTGTAGTATTAATTGACTCTTTTAGATTAGATTTGATTCATAAGTATAACAATTAAAATGATGTAGTGTAACTGTAAAATCTGTCGTCACACACTCTTATGCTGTTTTATGAGTTTTTGTCTGCAGTGAAACTCAAAATCAGAAGAATTGTGGTTTCTACAACATAATAGGAAATTAGCAGATTTACAACATATTAGCAGAATGATTTCTGATCACACAATAAAGCAAAATGTATCATATAGCATTACAGTTTATAACATAGTTGACTAGAGTTCCTATTAGGGATGCAACAATACAGTTAGCTTACGGTTCAATACATACCTTGGTTTTTTAATACGTTTTTCGGTTGGGTTGGGTTAGGTTTTGATGTCTTGACACATAAGTGTTTTTTTTGTTTTTTTGTTGTTGTTATTCTATGCTTAGGCAATAGGAACCAAGTTCCATATTGTATAGTATAATAAATCTCACAGCTCACAGAAATCTCACAGCTGCTGGTAGCCCATGTACAAACTGGGCAACACATAAATTCCTATATTTTAAAAATAAACATGCATGTGAAGTTAATAAACATAAATTGACAATTTCAAATAAACATATTTGTACTTCAGTAAATATAAATAAACCATCTTAATTAAACTAAACACTGCCTTTGTTATTTTTATGTGTCTTTCTGAACCAGTCGGGTATGTTTGCTGGAAGGATTTAGCGAGGGATTGTTGTTTTATGGAGGACTTCATTACCTTCTCTGCTATTCTGCCTTCAGACAGTGATATTGCTGGGTGATGGGGCCACAGATGTGCAGTCATGTTGGAAGTGTTTCCGTTCGATTAGTCTATACGTGTAACTGAAATGCCCCTACACCGCAGATTTGAAAGACACCGGCGCTTCCTCGTATTGGTGCCTATCTTCACAGCCGCTCGCCATGTTAACGTGTGGAATGATGGTGGAGTGCCCCCTAACTTTAGAGCATAGTGATTGAATATTTACTCGCGGGGAGGAGTTTCCTCATCTCAGCCTGTAGACTTACAGGCACACACAAACAGTCTATTCGGAGTGAAATAAAACGCACATAAATTGTTTAAACGTAAAACCGGAAAAATCGCAATTCACAAGTGCGTATTGAACCATGGATGACGTACCGAATGGTTCAATATTGTATTGAGAGTTGTGAAATCTCTAGTTCCTATCAAGCTTTAAAAAAGGTGTAAAATGAGTCAAATAGCAATGAAACAGATGTGATAAACACACCATATTTCATTTATGTCATTGTCTTAAATACTTCATATTGTTTCAAAGAAAGTCATACAGGTTTTAGTTTCAACTAATGCATTAAAATACACCAAATTATTCAAATGATGCACCCTATTAGAGATTTTCTAATGATTTAACTGACCTTCCATGGTTAAGCTTATGATTGTGAGTGCTGAGATGTTAGATCTGTAACACATCAAACAAATGGCGGACATTAGGCCATCTTTGTGCATCTGTTGAGCTAGTCTTTGCGATGTGTTTCACAAATGGGCTCTAGTCAAATGCAGGTTGGTAACAGTTCGCCTGATTCAGCATGTTGAATCAGTGTCAGGCTGTCAGTGAGAGAGATCGCTCTGAATGGGATGATCAGTTTAGAGAACGAGTCGGCGCACAAGAATATAAAGCAGAAGTGATAAATCACATCTTTTTGGCACAGATAGAAGGCTGTTCTGAAGGTATGTGTTTATACCTGAGCATTTAAATATGCAAACAACAGGAGCTGTCACAAAAGCACGTATCCAATGCATAGGAATTTCGCTAAAATTCCTTTAATAAGATCACCTTCCGTTCCTTCAAATTTCAACCACTGAGACTTCTTTTTTTTTGTGTAGTGGAGAGACGTGTGGTGTCAGCTCTTTAAGGCAATTTTCATTGCTTATTATGAATATAACACCTTTTTTGCAATTATTTTCTCTTTAACAGTTCACTTTTGTTCAATTATCTTGTTCAAATGAGTAAAGGAACCCGTACCGGTGGTAAACATAACTCTCAGACGAGTCAGACTAAAGTTTGCTATCTTGCCCTGACCGCGGCAACATGGAGGACGCCACATCCCTGCTGAGGGCTGACAAACTCGTCAGCGAGCTGGATAAGTTGAGAAAAAACATTACTGGCGATCTTACTGCTCTGTTGAATTAATCTTTGGAGACTCTCGATTTGTTGATTGCCTCTATTGGGTCCACATTGGTGGCAAAAGCATCCACTATCACTGTCATGGAGACCAGCCTCACTGCTCACAGTGACATGACACTCCATCTTGAACAAGTCTTGAGTATTCAGTCGAAGTTGATAATGGTAGTGGAGGAGAATGTCACTGTAAGAGCCAATGTGGAGGATCTTGTTTTATGGTCGAAGCACCAAAATATTCACGTTCTTGGCCTCCTGTAGGACGCTGAGGGTAAAGACATTAGGCGGTTCATGACTGACTTTTTTTTAAGTCCTCTGTGATGTCCCTGGGTGATGTCCTTTCTGCCCCACTGGAGATTGACAGCGCTCATCGAAGTCTTTGACTTAAACCTCAATACATGTCAACTTCTGGGCACCATTTTTGAAAGACAGTGACCATTTATGTCTAAATTGACAAGCAAGCACTGCGTTGTTTACTGCTTATATAATATACAGTCCTTATTTCTGGTTCTCTTTGTGAAGGAATATATACTGTAGAGTGTTTATGCCTGCTGATATAGTCTTTAACTGAACAAAGTGTTTTAAAGAAGTTTGGTGTATCAATGAATGCTTTATTTTTAAAGAGCTCCTAATAAGTTTATTTTTAAAAGATGTAAACTAAATCTTTGTTGTATCCAGAATGTGTCTTTGAAGTTTCAGCCTACACACAACTGCCTCCTTTCATGTTCATTGAAAAATATTAAACATGCCCTGTCTCTTTTTCTGAATATCAGTTTTAATAATCAATAATGGCAATCAATAATACAATAAGTTTATACAATATAGGAAATAAAGGCAAACAATCAGTCAAATTTGCAGTGTACGTGCTTACATAAATTAATATATTAACTTATCTTTGCGCTCAGCCAAAACGCGTTAGATTCAAAAGACTGAAGAGTCGTAAAGTGTCATTAGAGAGACAAGATTATTTAAATATCACATTTACAACTTAAGTGAGATGCGATCCAGTGGTATATCCTTGATGAACTGTCTGACATACGCTGCTCTCAGCTGGGGTTTTGTGCTCAAAGCACCTGCTGACTGCCTGGGGCTCAGACATCTGCATATGCTGCAGCACATGACAAAGCGTGTGTATGATCACGTGATGTGCCTTTTTAGCGGTGTAGTGTGGACGGAGAGTTTTGCAGAAACGCTAGATGACATGCCAGTGTGGACAGTGTTTTAAAACTAAAACGTATTACTGTAAATGGGGCCTTAGAATGATCAAAGCCAATAGATGAATCCTGGTTTTCTACATTAATATGACTATGTACACACTATTACTACACATTGTTGTCCAAACAGCTTCCGAAGGTTGATTTTGCATGATACATTCGTTTTACAACTCAAAAGCTAATATTAAGTCTTTCTTTTTCCAGGTCATTGGGGCAGATGCATGGGGGAAGAATGTGGTACCGGCGGGGTACAATCCAGAACTGTGTGGTGCATTCACACAGAAGGCTGGACCACACACCACTCCAACTGCCGGCATTCAGACAAACCTGAGAGCCAGAGGCCTTGCTTTAAAGTATGTGAGTGGCACCAGGACCTCTTTGAATGGGAGGTGTCAGAATGGGGGCCTTGTGTTCTAGCTCCCCTTCTGTCCAACGAGCTCAAACTGCGGACCGCACAGTGCATTACAGCCCAACACGGCATCCAGAGACGGAAGGTCCATTGTGTGCGCACCTCAAACCGCACATCGGTTACAGAAAGGATATGCGATTTCTTCTCGCCACGACCAGCATTCGAGCAGGCCTGCTTGATCCCCTGCCCTCATGACTGCATTGTGTCCGATTTCTCCTCCTGGTCTGGCTGCAGCAGAACATGCGGTGCGGGTCTCCAACATCGAACCCGACATGTCCTAGCAGCGCCGGTGTACGGAGGCGCCAACTGCCCCAACCTCACCCAAACAAGGACTTGCGCAAACCTTTTCCCCTGTCCGCTTGGGGAAAGCGAGCATCACTACAGCCTTAAAGTTGGCCTCTGGAGCGAATGCAGGCAGCCGCAACACAAAGGGCTTTGGATGAGCGGAAGGACCGTGCTAGACTTTAGCACAGGAGATACAGAAAAAAACACAGTGAAACGACATATCCAGAGCTCCCAGCACCACCATCACCACCTCCACCAACACCACCACCAGCACAGCCTCAAGGGTTTAGATGTGGAGATCGGCTATCAAACGCGCCAAGTTCGTTGCATGCGCAGCGACGGAAAAAACGCCATGCTGAGGTAAGAAGCCTTGAACATCCGTAGACTCATCAGGCATGTCTATTCAATTTACAATAATCTGTGTACAAGCAATGCACGGCTGAGAGACAAACCCTCTGAGAACATAAACCCTTTTAAGGTCTAAATCCCAGATTATGCTCTTGAAAGCAAGGTACTGTTGCTGCTTGTGTGAAAGGAATTGCTGTGCAGCTGGATTTTTGAAGCGGCTCTGTGAAGTGGGCCTAGCTAAATCGGTTAGTCCTCCATTAATCTCCTTCCCGCTGCCGAACCATACAAGGTGAGCAGAGACGCATGCCTCTGGCAGCAGTGGCGGTGGCGGCAGCATGGGAGAGCTGCTTTTCTGAGCAGAACAGAGTCCAGCATGATGGAAAAGATTGAATTTACACTCATGCTGCAATCTCTGTATCCATAGTATGAGTTCAGATAGGCGGTCAGTCACTGTTATGCTGCAGTTTGTGCTTTATTCTTGTTTCACTCTCAGTAGAATTAGAAGTTGTTGAGATGTAGCTCATCCTCCTCCCGACAAAGAGTATGGATTTCCCAGCAAACTGAGGATAATGAATGCTGGAACTAAGGCAGGCTTTGAACATGACTTTAAAGATGCCTCCTTTGCAAAATATTGATTCGCAGGCAGCCACTCATGATAAAGGTTTTAAGTCTCAAATGTAGACTTTCATGTCTTTGCTCTTTTTTACCTGTGTCCTGGTGCTGTCTTCTGCAGCTTGCTTTCCAAAATGTTTACTGAAAAAGGGGGCTTTGAATATATTAGATGCTGTCAACTACAAATATAATCCTCCCAGTCTTAAAATTTTAAATGCATCTATTTGTAGATGTAAATACTTAATTTACACTGTTGTAAAATAGTATTAGAAATATGTCAAATAATTTTAGGATACTAGTTAATATATACTAGTTTTTTTTCACAGTCCATATACACATATATAAAAATAAGCAAGGCTAAATAAGTAGTTTTTAATCATTAAACCAATGAAAGTGTAACAGATTTCATTTAATGTAAATTTTTATTTTTATTTTTATTTTATTTTTATTATTATTTTTTATTATTAAATGTTTTTATTTAATGTTATTAAATGTTTTATTTAATTTAATTGTTTTATTGTTTTATTTATTTATTTATTTGTTTTGTTTTGTTTAGTTTTTTATAAAATTTAATTATTTTATTTCATTTTATTTTATTTATTTATTTTGTTTATTTATTTATGTATTTATTATTATTACTATTATTATTATTATTATTATTATTATTTTATTTTTATTTTTTTATTCAGAAAAATCACTGGTAAATTTAATTTGAGGCACACTCCATTTCTCAAAACCCAAAAGAGTTTCATAAAGAAAAACAGAAACAGTAAAAACCTTTATATCTATCTTTAATGGTCTCTAATGTTTAATATTTATTATGTCTATATACAATGACATATTATATATATGTCATTGTATATAGCATTACTGTATATCACTATTTTTTACAAGCATATTGCATTATATTTTATACATAAATGTGTCTTACAGTAAATATTTAATATGAGTGAATTATGGCCTTGTAGGATGTGCAAAGAACTGTATAACTAAACAAGCTTAAAAGAGCAACTGTTCTTGATGTGTCAGTTTAACCAGACGCAAAATGGGGATCATCCCTTGTTAATCCTCATGTCATGTAAAAGAAGCTGCTACATTTTGACATACAAACATTTTCATTACTCCAGCGTTTGGCATTGTCAGCTGTCATTGGCTTATGAAGACAAAAGCTTATGAAATATGAGTTGACACAGTGAAACTTCGCATTGCTCGAGTGTTGCACATCTGTGGTTTTTCCACAGAGAGCAAATCTAAGTCTGACAACAACAACTAACTATATTCTGTCAGTACGTTTACTGTATGTTTTATACATCCCGATCTCATGAGGAAAGTTACAATTTTACATATTGTCAAAAAAGTGGTCACACTGCACTTTTTAACCCAATGCATGTGAATGTGGCAGACCGAAAATTCAAACTCATGCAACAAGTTTTGAACGCATCAGAGTTCAAGTTTTGTGAACTCTGACCTGCAGTTTCTCGTCATATGAATTCTTGAGACTAATAGAAGATCAAAATGTGACACCTCTGTGCAGAAATTTAAAATATGAAGCAATCGTTTGTTTTATTAGTGTCACATCATCTTGCTTAAACCCACCCTTTTTATAGCACCGTCTGACAGAATTCATATATGAATTCATACAAATTAATGCACATGATAAATAAACATTATTAAAAGGTGGTGTGTCCCCAAACTTCACCCCTAAACCTACCCACCATTAAAGGGATGAGCAAATGACACTAAAATTTTGAATGAAATCATATAAATTAACACATATAAGCCTCAAAATCAAAAAAGTTGGTGTAAGTTTCTGTAAGTTTATATTAGTTTTATATATCAATATCATATATAAACTGTATTTTGTCTATGTTCATGCAGCTTTTTTCTAATGCTTTTTTGGCTTTCACCTTTCACATTTGTTTAATATGGAATTTCGAGCATTTGCAGCTAGTTAGAGGTTTGTAGAGCAGAATGGGGTCTGACAGATTTACTACAGGTGTAGCATAACAAGAGCTGGGCCGCTGTGTTATTTTACAGTGAGATGGAGCATTCGCTCTAATTAACATATTCATTTGTAAATCCTACGTGAATGCTCAATGAAATGTAGTGATTTAAATATTTCCCACCTGAGTTCATTTTGTGCAGTTTTTCCAATTATAGCCTAATTATCATTTAAAATGAAGCTAAAATGAATGCTACACAAACGGATTATGATATACGCAAGTAATTGAATCGGGTGACTTGTGCGGCTGAATTGCTAATTAGATATGCAATTTGTTGTGTGTTTATTCGTATTTCATTTCGCAGGCGTTGCTTCGTAGGACACAAAGGTGAATCGCTCATTTAAATATCCTTCACTTCACGTTCATTACACAGTGTGATGTTCTTGCTATGCAAAAATTCAGATCCACTCGCTCAAGCACTGCAGCATAATAAGGAAAATAAAACATTTCTGACTAATGATTTGTTTAAGGTGTTCACACTTGGCAGATTAGTTTGATTAAAACAGACTCTGGTGCGATTTCTCGGTTCAAGTGAATAAGTGTGAAAAAGTGTCATCTGAACCTTGGTTGCACTAAACAAGTATACAGTAGACTGATATTGCTAAAAATATCAGTCTGCTTCTGAACAAATCTGGAATTGTTCAAGCTAAATATATAGATGATCTGAAGACATCATTCATTCATTCATTTTTCATCATTCATTCATTCATCATGAACTAAAACAGGACATAATCATAATCATGATAATCATGTCGTCCATTCAATTATCTTCTATCAGTTTGGTCTTAAAAGCAACAGTGTGAACTGTGAGCGTAAATTTCTTTTAACAACTCAAGGGAACAACTTATTAAGGGGACACAAATAATACATGAGACTGCCATTTGAAGTAAATAAAATAGAGGTAGTTGAGGTAAAGGGGGAAAGCAGAAAGTGGACTAAAGTAGTGTGAGGCAAGGCAGGGGAACAGGTATTTTTTTGTTGTCTTGTTTGTGCTTGTATTGTTTTACTAACTACTGTACAGTGTTTTTTACATGACACAAGATGATTTTAATGGTATTGTTGGACTATTTCTATCTATGTTAAACTAGGGCTATAGTAACTGATATGTACTAAATGAACTGCATGTGTTGAAACAGTATGTCTACAGACACACTTCTCGTATTATAAATATGCTCTGAAAAGTTAGCTATGTTGCTATACATTTATTTAATTACATTCTTTTAAAACTCAACACAAGCATACCCACATACAAACTGAAAACATAAAAGGTTATTCTTTTCTCCATATCAAACAGCAGTAGAGGAGCAATTGATGGCATTTATCTCATTATATAAACAGCATGTTCTTTCAACTTAAAAAAAAAATGAATGTGTCTTCTGTTCTTTTTGGCAGAGCTGAAATGTTTGAATATGTTTTCCTCTGCCTCTCATTTTTAATTTATTTGTTTTCTTCCTCGTAGCCTTTGTACCCTTGACAACGGCCCTGGCACTTTCCAGTCTTGTGTTATGCCCAGAGACTGCGAGACCTCCGATTGGTCCGTTTGGAGTCCATGTTCAAAGACATGCAGAGCATCAGATATGTCGCCTGGTTTTCGGGTCAGGACTCGAAGCATAACACACACTCCCATTGGACAAGGCAAAGAGTGCCCTGCTCTTGACGAAAAGGAGGCCTGCAACATCATTGGAGATCTGCTTCCAAACTGCCCAAGGTTTCTATTTCATCCTCCCAATAATAAAGCCCTAATGTACATGAATGTGTAAAAAAAAAAATACTAAATGTTTTTTTCCGAGTGTTGTTATCAAGTATTTATTTACTGAACCCCTGTTGCATCTGAGCGTTGCAAAGATTAGAAGCTAATTAATGAGATTAGGTTTTTGATCAATAGAAACAGACTGGTATTTCATTAAAAATGCTGGTTTATGCATCATAACGCTTTGCTTAGTCAATGCATTTTCATTAGTAGATGGTTTCCTGCCGGAAAACTGGAAGCTAAGCCTATTAGTATCTTTCAGCGGCAGCTCCCTGTGTCCATTTATCCAATACAACATTTGAGAGGAGCCCAGCACGATATAATGAGACTAAAGAACCAAAACAAAAGAAGTGTGTTTCACCACAGCGGGCGCATGCTTTTGTTCTTCAGGTACGTGTGGAAGAGCACCGATTGGGGGGACTGTCAAGTGGCCCCTCTTCTAAGCCAGCAGGACAGAAGGCTTGACAATGTTAGCGTTCTCTGCGGTGGAGGGATTCAGACCAGGCAGCTGTACTGCGTGCAGGTCCCAGACAATTCCACCCCTCATCATAGAAAAGAGGGTAAGGTTTAGTGTATCACTAACGGTGAACTGTAATACAGTATAATGTGGCTATACTTTGCACAAACAAGACTGTAAACAAAAAAGACAAAAGAAGACAGATGGGCAGCACATGTCCACTTCATTCCACTGTAGAAAGTGAAGCCAAAAAGTCACAGGGTTGGCTGCTGTAATCTTTCACCGACAATAATATTTGGAGCCAGAATTTACACAGTAGTGATTATGAGATGGAGCCAGGTTATCAGTATCACTTCCAAAGTGTAGCAGATCCAACCGCGAACACACAATAAGGGTAATTCATTGTTAGTTCTTGTTAACTCACAATAAATTAACTAATGTTAATTAACTAATGTTTATAAGCACATCTTTGGGTCCCACTTTATAGTATGTGGTCTTAACCAGAATCAGAATCAGTTTTATTGCCAAGTGTGCTTCACACACACAAGGAATTTGTTTTGGCAACAGAAGC
>CAIGQZ010032266.1:8132433-8147978 GCA_903798205.1 Danio tinwini | reverse complement strand
CATCGCTTCACAGCTGCTGCATCTTACTGTACATATCCAGCACTTGATTCATCCTTGTTTACCACTTCACTAAAACGCTCCCACACAGCACTTTTCTTTCCTTCCTTTTGTTTTGTTTTTAATTTTCCTTTTTAAGATTCTCTCAGATCTTTTTTGCCTCCATTTCTGCTTTAACAAATGGACCTCCAGAATGTGCATAAATACAGTATTTGTTTTTATTACCCTGCAAATTAAGGCCTGTTTGCCTGATGGAAATTGAATTAAAGGGCCAATGAATCCCCCCTTATTCAGTTCAAGTCTACCTTTGAAATTTTTTTTAAATGCTCAGAGATGGGCGTAGAGCGCTGTGAGCAGAGGGATGAGTGAGCGTGGCCGGCAAAGCAGGGAAAAAAGAGGGGAGCGAACAACTGCTGTCAGTTGACTCACAAAATGAGACACAAACCGTGAGGAGAGCCATGATTTTATAGTTTACAGTTACAATGCAAAGAAAAATATAGTAAGTAATTTAATGCCCTGCTACATATGTTATTCATAATTTCATAAACACAATTCATATCATTATAAAGATAATCATGTTTATATAAACACTATAAATGAGGACTTCTCTCCTCCTCAATCCCTGGTTCTGAATGCAGACACAGTGGATAGCAGTGCAGCAGATCTCTTGCCCTGTCTATTCCAACCATTACCGCTGCTGGTAATCTGGAAGATTTTAAACATAGGCAAACACAGCAGCACGGATATAGGCAATGTGTTTGAATGGTAATGAACTCAACTGATAAAAGATGCCGTCTCACCCAGTCATTGGGTCTCACAGCTTGGCAGGTCTGCCTTGCCTTTGGAAAGCACATGCTCTCATGAATAATCAAGAAGCAGGGTCTTTTCATAGAATAAAACAATTCTGCTATGAATAATAATGAAAAACTGACGCATCATTAATACTAGCTGATTCACGCTGTCATCGAATTTGATCCCACCCCAAAAATTATTTTAAACCCGGAAGATGAAATTAACTGACACAAGCTCAAAATGATCCAGTGTTTCCCACAATTAAAGCTGACAGGTGCTAGCATTGTCTTAACTGATTCTCAACACACACAAATCTGTTAAGATCTAAACAAAAAAAAATACTCCTGGGTCTCTTTAACCTTTAAAAATACTTTTGTATTTGGAGAATTCTTTACAGACTGATTTTTTTTTTTTTTAATGAGCAACCATTTTAGATAAAGACCTATCTTTGTGCCTTGTATCTGTATTGCGCAGGTCCAGCTTTGCCTCACTAGGAGATTTACACTCACATTAAGGATGCAACGATTTATAGACGATCCATGACTTCACGCTTTAAGATCCACTTTAAGTTATCTTTTATGTCTGCAGGGCAAATTATGCAAGACAAGTAGCATGAAGCATAATCAACAGTAATGGTGTATTTTTTTTGCCAGTAGAACTAATAAAATGTCACATCTAAAGAATTCTAACAATCACAATGCCTTTATAAACAGTAAGTTATTAATGCACAGTTCTTTAGCTAAAAGGTACAGTGTCAATGTATTCTAAAATAATTAGGATATCTAAGCATTCTATTATTGAGATTTCAGGCCTTTAAGAGCAGAAACCTGAAACATCAGCCCATACCATGTCAGTGTCATACTCTTTCATTAGTGCATTACATTAGCTGATACTTGGCTAAAGAGCTGTCTGAAAGCATTTCTCTCAACAGCACTGGAGATCAGATAGTGTGACCTGTTTTAACCTAGATGTGTAATTTATGAGAGATGCCATGAAGATGAGGATTCTGGCTTAGTGAACTTGATAAAGCCGCAGTGAGGCCTTAATAGCTCATCTTCACAACTTGTGGGACTAATCGCTGCCTTTTTGGATAGTTTATTATTGTGTTATAAATTATAGCTGGGCATATTAAGAAGGCAGGGAGGAATCCAGTTAAATGAACTAATTCATGTTCCTGAAGAGAATTGACACACAGGGCTGAGAGTGGGAATGGGACATAATTAGAAGTGGAGATTTCTCCCAAAACTTAATTCTAGTTAAAAACACATCAGACGCATAATCTTAAGTCAACTCCAATGTCAAATACTCTTCACTGATTCTTTGACCTTCACTGCACATTAATTGATTGGCTAATTGGTGTAATTTGATACAGTCAGGTGTTTTGGCAGGGAGAAAGAGCATCTTGTTATTTTTTTCATTTGTGAATTCATTATTTCAGACTTGATGACTATAAAGGGCCTCTGTGTTATTATACAAATCTAGTTTGACCTCATTTTCAGAAGAGCAGCTCTCTCATTTGAATACAGTGTTGCTGTGTGGAATTTAATTACCCAGTATTTATAGGTAAAACAAATTTGCCTAGCGAAGAAGCTAGTAATCATAGCTAACAGCATCAAAATGACTCTCTTGATTTTGATAATTAGGTTGATGAGATGTATGGCGAAATTATGCATGAAGAGGCTCGGGCGCTCTGTTGTTTAACCTTTCAGCCTAAACCTAAGAAAGAGAATAGCAGTGTAATAAAGGATGTCTTTGGTGGGAGGGACGTGTTGTTTTCAGTACTGTTTTCTTGACATCCGTTTGCTAGAGTTAATTGGGCTCTGGAGGACAAGGCATTTCCTCCAACCCTGCTTTATTTCCCTGAAATGAACATATTAATGCATGAATGTGAGGGTCTGTTCCGCTCTGACCATGAGATGGGGCATTTTCCTCCACTGTGGTGTTCAGAGCGCTCCAGTTTACTGGCCAGTTAAAGTTCATTGCGTAGTGATCTATATCCTTCTATTCTGTATTCAAGGGCAGGACTGAACTCTTTTTATGGGCCGGCAGCTCTTAAGAGACACCTGTCATACAGTTCACAGCCTGATTGAAATCCAGCTACAGCCTTGAGTGTCTTAGCACATCTCTGGAGTATACACATCCACACCACTGGACTTCTGATGATCTTCTTTAGGTCTGGTCCATATTCCAGGTCATTTTGGCCAAGAGTGGCTTGCTTAGATGAAAATAAGCCATCTGATTGACAAGTTCCCGACACAAGTTAGCTTTTTTCATTTGATGATGGTGACTGGTTTTGGTGGGATTGATATATTTAGGCCCAATACCAATTTTATCCCTTAGCCTTTTCCCTTTCCTCTACCTCTCGATTCGCACATTCATGTGAAGGGGTAAGAGTGTCACAGTTCTCTTTTGCTTGGAGGTGTAGGGGAAAGCTTGGAGGTGTAGGGCCACAGCCAGTGGGTTTTTTCAGGACCATAATACAAACAAATGGATATGAAAGTTATCTCTACACCAGCTACAGAAGCAACATGGCTTTAAAACCAAGCAAGAAGACCCACAAATGTAAAAAAAAAATAGGCAATTATAAGGATTTTCACTACAAACGAGCATTTGTTTTATTACATTCATAATGCTGTTAAGGTGTGATGTTCAAAGAAACGGTTTGAAAAAAATAAACATTACATTTAAACACATTTAAAACATTACACAGCTTATTTTTAATTTTGATAATGTTACCTGATGACTTTCAATTTCAATTCAATTCACCTTTATTTGTATAGCGCTTATGCAATGTTGATTGTGTCAAAGCAGCTTCACATAGAAGATAATAGTAAATTGAAACAGTATCAGTTCAGTTTTCAGAGTTTAAGTTCAGTTCAGTTTAGCTCAGTGCACTGTGGTTAATAATCACTACTGAGAGTCCAAACACTGAAGAGCAATTCCATCGATGCACAGCTCTACAGATCCCGAACCATGCAAGCCACTGGCGACAACGGCAGAAAAAAAACTTCACCAATTGGTGAAAGTGAAGATTTAAAAAACCTTGAGAGAAACTAGGCTCAGTTGGGCACGACCATTTCTCCTATGGCCAAACGTCTTGTGCAGAGCTGCAGTCTAGGCGCTGGAAGCTGGACCTTAACGAAGACTCGTCTGTCCTTGGAGTGTCACAGGAATCAGTCTCATGCTCTCACTCCACCATGACCACCACATCAGCTGCTCAGGATACGGCCTGGTCCAGGATTATGAAGACCTTGGGATCATCTCGTTGCTGGTCTTGGATCGCATCAGTGGTGGTGCATAGTCTGAGAGCCTCGGGATGAGTACCCCAAGGTGGAAATAGAGAATAAAGAGAATAATTAGCATAGCTGCTGTTCATAGTGTATATAAACGAAATGCAAAAACCTGCTTGGGGCACATAATGCGTCATACCGCTAAGTGATGCACTGAGAGTATGCTTTGCTAAAAAGGTAAGTTTTTAGTTTTGAAATGCGAGAGTGTGTCTGAGCCTCGGACATTATCAGGAAGGCTATTCCAGAGTTGAGGGGCCATAAATAAGAAGGCTCGACCTCCTTTACTCGACTTTGCTATTCTAGGTACTACCAGAAGCCCTGAGTTTTGAGATCTTACAGAAGGCAGACAGAAGGTTGGTTTGATAAAAAAGGAGCTTGATTATTTAAAGCTTTATAGGTAAGAAGCAGTATTTTATATTCAATACGAAACTTAACAGGCAGCCAGTGTAAGGAGGATAAAATTGGGGTAATATGATCATATTTTCTAGATCTGGTAAGAACTCTGGCAGCTGAATTTTGTACTAGTTTGTTAATAGAAGATGCAGGGAAACCAGTGAACAGAGCATTACAGTAATCCAGCCTAGAAGTCATGAAAGCATGGACTAGCTTTTCTGCATCTGAGATGGATAGCATATTTCGTAACTTAGCAATATTTCTCAGATAAAAGAAGGCGGTTTTTGTGACATGGGATATATGATTTTCAAAAGTTAAATTGCTGTCTAATATGACAACCAGATCTTTTATAGTAGAGCTAAAGCTAACTTTGTACCCCTCTAATTGCAGGTCGAGTTGTGAGATCTGCTGTGTATGGGATTTAGGCCTGATAAGTAAAAATTCTGTTTTGTCTAAGTTTAAGAGAAAATTGTTGGTCATCCAGTCTTTAACATCTTTAATACACTCAGTTAGCTTAGACAGTTCAGACATCTCATCAGGTTTAGTTGAAATATATTATTGAGTATCATCTGCATAGCAGTGAAAGCTAATCCCATGTCTTCTAATAATGTCTCCCAGGGGTAGCATGTATATTGTAAACAGAAAAGGGCCTAAAACTGATCCTTGAGGCACCCCGCACTTTACTGGCCTGACTTGTGAAAGCTGTGTATGAGCTAAGTATGACCTAAACTATTGAAGGGCCTGTCCTTGGACACCTGTAGAATTTAAGCAGTCTATGAAAATATTGTGGTCGATGGTGTCAAATGAGGCACTAAGATTGAGTAAAACTAATAGTGACATGCACCCTTGGTCAACAGCTAAGAGTAAATTGTTGGTTATTTTTACTAATGCGGTTTCTGTACTGTGATGAGGCCTGAAACCTGACTGAAACACTTCAAAAATATTGTTTGTCTGCAGAAAGGAGCATAATTGGGTAGAAACAACTTTTTCTAGTATTTTAGACATAAATGGAAGATTTGAAATAGGCCTATAGTTAGCTAAGTTGCTGGAGTCCAGTTGTGGTTTCTTAATAATAGGTTTAATAACAGCTAGTTTGGTTTAGAATTATTTATAACTTTATCTAGCTCTTCCTGTTCTATTATTTTGAAGCATTGTAGATTATTTTGATTCAGTGGAATATTAAATTCTAGAATTTAGTGACTTGACAAAATAGTCCAGTCTGTCTGTCTGAATAGGCTTTTTACAGCATGTCTGTTATAGTTTTAATGTTGTAGACATTAGTAAAGAGAAGTGCACTGAGCTTTTTTTTTGCCACTAGACAACCACTGTATCAACGGTCTTTGGGCTGGAGAACATAAGGGCTGCATAATATTGGAAAAATTTAACATTGCAATATTTAGAATTTCTGCAACATATTGCGATATGAATACAGCTTCATTTGGAAATAATTCCTCATTTTTGGGCAGCGCGTTGCAGCAGTGGGTAGCACTGTCGTCTCACAGCAAGAAGGTCATTGGTTGGAGCCTCGGCTGGGTCAGTTGGCATTTATGTGTGAAGTTTGCATGTTCTCCTCGTGTTCGCGTGGGTTTCCCCCACAAGTCCAAAGACATGCACTTTATGTGAATTGGGTAAGCTAAATTGTTCATAGTGTATGTGTGTGAATGAGAGTGTATGGGTGTTTCCCAGTACTGAGTTGCAGCTGGAAGGACATCTGCTGCGTAAAACATATGCTGGGTAAGTTGGCAGTTCATTGAGCTGTGGCGACCCATGATTAATAAAGGGATTAAGCTGAAAAGAAAATGAATGAATAAATAAATTCCTCATTTTTATTGATTAGGGTGATTTTGTAGGGAGTGAATCTCAAATAATGTATAACAAATTCCTTACAGGCATGGATAAATCCAAAATAGCAAAGATATACATGAATTATAGATTTTCTGGAGATTCTAACAGTATTCAGGTACAGATATTGAATAATCAACACTACATAGTCTTGTTTGTATATAATCTAATTTTCATTAAAGTTACAAACATTATAATTTCTGGTGGCTGGATGTAATAAAATATCTTCTTTTTGAAACAAGTGATGGGTGAAATGAAAATAGGGAGTAAAGTATAATTTTTGGGTGAACTCTCTTTTAAAAAAACACATGCATATGATAAACTTTTACTCTATCAAAATTAAACTCTGCACTGATTGTAATCAACTAAATATTCCATCTCAACATTGCACATCCTGTGGTGGGACTACTGCAGATGCACACATAGCAATGTTGATGCTGAAATGCAGAGGTGGAAAGAGTAATAAAATCTTCTACTCAAGTAAAAGTACTGTTACTTACAAAAAAAATTACTTAAGTGAAAGTAAAGTTACATGTTTATAAATCTACTCAAGTAAAAGTAAAAAAATAACTCATTAAAAATGTACTCATGAGTAAAAAGTAAAGAGTAACTATTTCTCAAAAGGGACAAGATGATATAAATCTCCAATTAGTTGCTTTTATTTGTATAATAAAAACCAATAACAAAAAATATATAATTATTTAAAATATTTTACTGATTATCCTATTTAACAATTTATACAAATTCACAAATTCCAATGCAACATCTGCTGTGTTAGCTAAATAGGCTATATGCACACAGACTTTTAATTTTTAGCCAGGCAGCCCAATTGCTTCCGATGAACTGTCTTTCTATTTCAAAATTGTCACGTTTAAGATCTGATTTCTTTAAAAATTAGCGATCTTCACTGCCTGTTAGATATATGATATGAAGTAGGTCTCAGATCGGACAAGAAGCACTGCATTAAAGTCCATTTCCCCCCACTATGTCTTTAAAAAAATAACAGTTTGTTTTACTCCAGTATTTTGGTTGTTGCTAGATCGGATAGTTGCAGTTGGAAGTTAACAAGAATTATTTATATTATTTATTAAACTTCACATTTGTTGCACTTCTCCCCAACCCTAAACCCAACTGTCACAGTAACGTAAAAACAGTAGTTGTATTGAGTATTTATCTGATCTAGACTTTACCTCGGTATTGTTGCTACTGACGGCGCTGGTGGTTACACCATCCTTCATCTAATTTTACACTTGAACAACTAAATGACAGCTTAAGTCTATTTACCTGAATGTATTGTAACTACATTACAACATCGATGCTGTAAAAACAACCTTGTGACATTAAAAAAAGTCACATTAAGCTTTCACCGGAAGTTTATTGTTGGCTTTAAAACTCTAGTGGTGAGTAGAGCCCATTGTGCATAAGCAATTTTACTTCAAGTCCCTGTTAATATCTAATCTTTGTGATAATGAACATTAGCAATGTTACGAACACAGTTGGGCAAGTTACTTTCAAAATGTAATACATTATATATTAAAAGTTACTGTCATTTCTTTTTTGTAATTAGTTACATTACAATATTAAAATCTTAGAAATGCATTACACTACTTTTGTATTATTTTAGGTTACTTTAACCAAAATAACCACAGAAGTATGACTCTTATGAATTAAAGTATGAATTTTCAATAGTATGTCTGTTTTCAAATACATTTTACTATTAATTGTTATTGTAATTATTGTAATTTGTTAGCACAAGGAGTCTGACAACAGCCAGTGCTCCACACAGAAATCAGATCATTTGACATACGGTATTTTCTTTTAAATATATATTCATAGCGCTTCACTTTTTCCACATTTTTTATGTTACAGCCTTATTACAAAATATATTAAATTCATTTATTTCCTCAACATTCTACACACAATCCCCCATAATGACAAAGTGAAAAAAGAGTTTTTGAAATTGTTGCAAAGTTGTTAAAAATATAAAAATCTGTAAAGTCACATGTACATCAGTATTCACAGCCTTTTGCTGTGAAGCTCTAAATTGAGCTCAGGTACTGTACATTCTGTTTCCACTGATCATTCTTGAGATGTTTCAGCAGTTTAATTGGAGTTCCCCTGATAATATTCACAGATTTTTATATAGTCGATCAAATGAACTTAAACTTTTAAAAATGCAACAAACATTTGTTTTGGCCCAAACTACAAAAACAAACAAATTTAAAATTGTTTTAGTATTGGTTTTGCTTAAGTTGCACACTAGTTTGATTATGTAAACATGTCATTATAACTATATTGTATAAATATTATTACAAAGGAAACTAAATGACATGATATAACAGGTGATTGTCCTCTGAGTGCACCTGAAAAGACATGAATGTCACTTCTCATAAAGCTTGAGAAGCATACAGTTCTTCGTGATATATATATAATTTGTAAAATAAAGAGTTGCAGGTTAAGGAAACACTAAACAGCATGTGATAAAGTTACCGCGGGCCCTGGTGCAGATGAAAAGAAAAATAGAAAGATAGATAGGTAACTAGAACAGACAGAAATAAGGTGTGCGCTGCTGATGCACTCAGTAGGCAAACGCCTGTGAGAGTGCGAGTTGCTTCTGCGCTATGCGCTGCGCACGCGCTGCTTCAGCTCTCATTGCACCTGCGATGGGAAAAAAAGTCTCCCCGCATCCATTACGGTCTGGATCATATCATGTGCGCTCTGCGTTATTTTCGCATAGTAATAATCTTTATATTGCGGATCAAGTGCAGTGAAGTGTAAAGTTAATAATGAGTCATATACAGTAGCTTACCTTGTAACTGCGGGGGTTGACAGGCATTTTGCTGATAAACCTCCTAAACTCTGGCGATAAATCCAACTCCAGCAACAGTAAATAGACAAGTTTACCGCTGATTTTTCCCAATAGTATGATCCTGCACAACTGGAGTAGCTGCACGTTCAGGACCACATGTATAGGACCACATTTATAGGACCCTAGTTTTTTGCGGCAACGCCACCTACCGGATTGGATGAGATAGTGAAACTGCATTTCTAGGACCATTGTTTTGTACCAGCGCCACCTGTCGAATTGGATGAATTAGCGGAAACTTCAGTTTCAGGACTGCCTTTCCAGCGCCACCTACCTGATTAGATGATATAGTGTAACTGCATTTCTAGGACCGTAGTTTTGTAACAGCATGGTTTATGAAACACCTGCTTTGAGTAACCATTTACATTAAAACAAATACATTTATACCTAAAATATAAAAGAAAAAATGTTGTTTAAGCTTTACACAAAAAAGCTGAGTCCCTAAAAAATCTTATATTTCTTAAAAATACTGTACATTTAAAAAAAACCCTTAGATTGAACTAATTAGCTCAGTATTAGGGAAAATAAATTGAAATCAAGTTGGATCAGCATTTGCAGTCACTAATTTAAAGAATGTAGAGAGTCAAGACACAAGAATGATTCAAGAATGTACGTTTATATGAATATCCACACACTCATTTTTGCATTATTGCAATACAACAGCACAAAAATGACCCCATGGTTTAATCAGTTGCAGCATTCAGACTGGCTGGCTGTAGACTTCAGCTCCTGTGAATGAGAGAGAGGAAAAGAGAATCAAGTTATATATATTTATATATATATTCTAGAATATGTATAATCATGTACATAAACTCAAAAGGTTAACCATTTGTTGTGCAATTGTTCATTTATTTTCTTTTCGGCTTAGTCCCTTTATTAATCTGGGGTCGCCACAGTGGAATGAACCGCCAACTTATCCAGCACATGTTCTATGCAGCGGATGCATATGCATACACACCCATACACTATAGTGTAGTGTACACCTCTACCACACTCTCAGAAATAAAGGTATGCAATATGTCACTGGGGTGGTACCTTTTCAAAAGGTAAAAATCTGTAGCTACAAGGTTCATATTAATACCTTAAGGGTACATATTATTACATAAAAAGTACAAATATGTCCCTTTTAAAATTTTTAGGTACTAATATATACTTTTGAGGTACCAATATGGATCTTTTGAAAAGGTACCACCCCAGTGAAAGCTCGCGTACCTTTATTTCTGAGAGTGCATGTCTTTGGACTTGTGGGGGAAACTGGAGTACCTGGAGGAAACCCACGCCAACACGGGGAGAACATGCAAACTCCACACAGAAATGCCAACTAACCCAGCTGAGGCTCCAACCAGCAACCTTCTTGCTGTGAGGTGATCGTGCTACCCACTGCACCACTGTGAGGCCGTTGTGCAATTATTAAATTAATAAATTGCTTTACCGTGTTTAACTGTAATATATATTTCTGGTTTAAACTTATGCACTGTTGGAAGACTCAAAGTATATAGGTATAGAAGTAATATAAGTATTTTTAAGTATATAGGAACAATACCCACCAATTGAATGGTCTCCCTTCTTTCCTCAATTGGTTGTCTGTCTGTCTGTCTGTCTGTTAAACTCTTCTACTTCACTGAAACAGAGAACAAACAATGTTGGGTTAACATAAATATCAGTAATAAAAAGGTTATCTTAGCATTGTGCAAATTTTACAATTTAAATCATATTCTAACCTGTAGCAACCTGCTCTGCATCATCCAAATACAAACTTATCAATGTCTGCTTATCTGCTTATCAATGTCTATTAATGTAGAGTAAATGCTAAACATATAATAAAATAATGCTTAATAATTATTTATAGTATGCAGTTATTATAAAGTGTTACCCAATAGTTTGAGATCATCTCAATGAAAATATTCCTATAGTTTGTTTTCTTTTCTACAATAAGCCTAAGCAAATTCAGTCATATTGGCCATCACTTCATAGTGGCCAGGTAAAATAGGCCTACCTGATAGACATTTATATACAGAGATAAACAGTGAGAATCTATTTGTTCAAGGCCTGTAGAATAAGCCTAACTATAAAAACAGCAAAACATCTCATTCATCACTAAACGATGACAAAAACAGACTAATAACACATATTGTGGGGCAAACAGGCAGTCAGTCACAGTTTTTAATGTACTAATGTGATGAAACAATGAGTGGAGAAAGTTTTCACACTAATAAAATATAGGTAAATCTGAAACATTTCGAACATCAATGTGCTTTTATCATTGTTTAATTAATGTGCACGTTTAGTCAACAAGCCATTAAATCAACATTAAACCATGAATGAAGAACATCGTAATATTTAATTAAACTAGAACGAATTCTAGAACATTAATTCAAAATTAGCAGCTCTCACTTTAGCTGTGTAAACCTCCTCATACTTATTATTATTATGGCAGACCCTTAAATGTTGGATAATCGTGCAGGGTAATCGGGCATTTCTGCATAAACGTTTCACAGTATAAAACAGTAACAGTACAAAATAAACACATGCTTTAACAGTTTATAATAAAACGTAATAGAAAATCAGTACTCACACTTTCATGCCATCCATGTCGTCCATCTTATTAAAGCGTCTATAATCCAATCCTTTAGGTGGCGTTGTCACAAAAAACTAGGGTCCTAAAGATGCGGTCCTAAAAATGCGGTCCTGAAAGTGCAGGCACTCCAGTTGTGCAGAAACACCCTTCTCGATTTTTCTCACGCTGCTGCTGCAGTGACGTGGCTTCCGGGCACGATTTCCTTTTTCTTTTTTTCGTTGCATTTCTTTATATATTTATTTTTTACTCAGTAATGCATATGACTTAAAATGTAGCAAAGTACAATACTTTAGGCAAATCATACTTAAGTAAAAGTAAAATTACAGATTTTATACATTACTTTAAAAAGTACAAATTCTCAAAAAAACTACTTAAGTACAGTAACATGAGTAAATGTAATTTGTTACTTTCCACCTCTGCTGAAATGATATATTGTGCAGCCCTAGCACATGGTGTCGAAAACTTGAGATTTTCAATTTATTCATACAGAAGATTAGCTCTCAATGATCTCGCATTGCATTATGCTCAACTTCCATATGAGTTAATTGAAAATGTGCACTCCCATTAGTTCTCTAGTGTGACAAAATGATGACGTGTGTGTGTGTGTGTGTGTGTGTGTGTGTGTGTGTGTGTGTGTGTGAAGTAGTAGTAGAGGTGTCCCATTTCTTTGGGGAATATTTCCATCCATACATCTTCACACTTTGTCTCAAGGGCCAAGGGGAAGGCGTAGGAGAAGGCGTAGGGGTAGGAGTATAAAATAGATATAGATCTTAATCTTGAGAGTAAAATAGAATACACAACTGTTCAAGGCTTGCTTGTTTACTTGCTACAGTGTTCTTTTTTTCTAGTAAAAGCTTCAGAATTTAGTTAAGTAGTCATATGTACAGTTGAAGTCAGAATTATTAGACCCCCTGAATTATTAGCCCCCCTGTTTATTTTTTTCCCCAATTTCTGTTTAACGGAGAGAAGATTTTTGCAACACATTCCTAAACATAATAGTTTTAATAACTCATTTCTAATAACTGATTTATTTTATGGCGACGCAGTGGCGCAGTAGGTAGTGCTGTCGCCTCACAGCAAGAAGGTCGCTGGTTCAAGCCTCGGCTGGGTCAGTTGGCGTATCTGTGTGGAGTTTGCATGTTCTCCCTGCATTCGCGTGGGTTTCCTCCGGGTGCTCCGGTTTCCCCCACAGTCCAAAGACATACGGTACAGGTGAATTGGGTAGGCTAAATTGTCAGTAGTGTATGAGTGTGTGTGGATGCTTCCCAGAGATGGGTTGTAGCTGGAAGGGCATCCGCTGCATAAAATCGTGCTGGATAAGATGACGGTTCATTCCGCTGTGGCGACCCCAAATTAATAAAGGGACTAAGCCGAAAATGAATGAATGAATGATTTATTTTATCTTTGCCCTGATGACAGTAAATAATATTTGACTAGACATTTTTACAGACACTTCTATACAGCTTAAGTGACATTTAAAGTCTTAACTAGGTAATTAGGTTAACTAGGCAGGTTAGGGTAATTAGGCAAGTTATTGTATAACAATGGTTCGTTCTATAGCAAACATAATAGCAAACAAAATTGCAAAAAAATTGCTTAAAGGGGCTAATAACTTTGACCTTTTTTTTGTTTGTTTTTTTACTGCTTTTGCTTTTGACTTTTTCAGAAAAAAAAATATTATCAGACATACTGTGAAAATTTCCTTGATCTGTTAAACATCATTTGGGAAATATTTAAAAAAGAAAAAAAACAAAGGGGGGCTAATAATTCTGACTTCAACTGTAGGTCATAAGTAGTCTCATGTATTTTCAGTGGGTTACTTTACAAATTTATAACCAGTGTTTCTTCACTGTTCATGCCACTCTCTGACATGGTTGGCTGTGATTGTATTATATTTATCAGGGGTGTCAGTTCCTGGATGGCCGCAACCCTTTACATGTTTGGCACCTGTATTATATGATATTGTAAAAAAAAAAAAATAAATAAAATAAAAACATTATTTTATATATATTATATATTTTTCCCAAGAAGTTGGAAGCTTTATCATGTAAACCACCAAGACATTCTAATCTAAATTGTGGTTGGTTAATAATTGTCATTTGTTTTGTTAATATTTTTTTCTGTTTGTGTTGAAAGTGTTGAAGCACAATTTTTATACTGACAACACTGTGACTTTTATTTTGGCTCCAAGCATACATTAAAAATAAATGGAAGTAAAAAGTTGTTCACCATTTTGAAGCAGATTTAGTAATAAACATTTTATTTTTTAAACCACAAAGACAAGCAAGCCTGTAAATACCACAGAAGCTGTTTGCAAACTTTGCAAACAAGGGATAAATCTTGCTAGAACCAGGTTGTATCTCTTTTTGTTTTTGGAACTGACTTGATTCTTTATGGCAATAGTTCAACAAGGTGTTAGAAACACTTTTTTAAAGCCTTATAACATCACTCAGTCTTAGCTACAGATACACATCAAACACCATATTCTTTTTTTCTCTGTTCTCTGTAAACCCCAGTGATGGCTGTGCATGAAAATCCCAGTAGATTATCAGTTTCTGAAATACTTAGACCAGCCCATTTGACATCAGTCACAATTCCAGCCCCAAAATCACTTAAATAACAATTTAGCATTTTGAGCATTAAATGCCTAAACGCTCAGAGTTACTGCCATGTAACTGAATGCTTATGTAAAAAATAGCAGTTATAGCTAGTGAAATAGTAACTGTTTGTATTGTCTGGACATTGTTACATTGACACAGAATGAAGTATTAGCAGTATATCTAATTATGATCAAAACACTATGGGATAGGTTTACTGAATAAGGCATATTTGGGGGAGCACTATTGGCATGGAAATGTCTGCAGATGATTTACAGACAATTCACAAATTAAAGAACAAAGATGTAAAAACTCATTTACATATTGACCAATGCAATAAGAGTAGCACAAATTAACATAGTGCCCAGTAGCAGAAAACAGTTAATAATAGTTCTACTATGACCAGGCAAGGCAGTTTTTTTTTTTTTTTTTTTTTTTTTTTTTTTTTTTGTAAGAGTGGGCTAGACAAATATGCGGGGGTCAATGTAAATAATCAATAGTCATGATGTCACAGTTTGTCAAAAGATTCTCTACAAAAGGTTAATTATTTAATAAAAGCAGTTATGATACACATATTAAACTAAATTATAGTTTTATATTATTTTAATTGATTGATTGATTGATTGATTGATTGATTGATTGATTGATTAATTGATTGATTGATTGATTGATTAACTGGACACAACCATGCACTCAGCTTGCACATTTTTTTAAGTTCATTTACAATAATAAATGTACATTTTTGACAACTTTTTGTGCAGGTGGCATATCGATCTTGATTTTGAAATTTTGATTACTTGAAACAAACACATTTGCATTGTATTTGAAATTATATCAAGTAAAAGATTATCATATTTAAGTGGCTAACATTAAATGTAATTAAATGCATGACTGCTTGAGCTTCACTTGGGGTTTGTTGGTAGCACTGACTGTCTGACTGTGTTTTGTCAAAAGGTGGACATGGTACAACATTTTGTGAAGGTGGTCACTCTGTTATTCTCTATGCTGGAAAAACCCTGGTTTGTGCTTTTTGGCAGTTCAGGCACAAGGAGAATATATCTCACACTGTTTGAAACAATTAAGGCTATGTTTTTATGGCAATTATGTAGCAAAAAAACTGAAAAGTTTTTCCCTTGCATTTTTTTAAAATGTTCATGTCTACACTCGGCTTCAAAATTTACCATCTTTAT
>CAIGQZ010032266.1:8115455-8127718 GCA_903798205.1 Danio tinwini | reverse complement strand
TATAGTATAGTATAGTATAGTATAGTATAGTATAGTATAGTATAGTACAGTACAGTACAGTATTGTATCATATCTTTGCTCACTCATTAAAAGATGTCAGTGATAATAATAATAGTTTATTTATATATTGTTTTATTTAATTTTTAGTTTATAGATATTACTATTAAACAAATTAGCTTTGTTTGCTTTATGTCCTTCAATTTCCCTTACCATATGGAATGGTGTGAATACTTTTATGGTGAATGGATATGGTTTTATTAGTTTTTTCAAAAAAGCATTACAAAAAAACGGATATTATTATTATTTTTCCTGAAATGATTCTGAATTTAGTAACTGAAAAAGTACAAATTAATATTTCCTTTCATATTAAATATTTGTATTATAAACTACTGTTTAAATGTTGAGTTTGCATGTTCTTCCCGTGTTCATGTGGGTTTCCTACAGGTTCTCTGTATATAGTCCAAAGACAGTATACATGAATTTAGTAAACTAAATTGGCCGTAGTAATTGAATGTTTGTGCGAATGGGAAAGACTAGGCCAAAGTAATTGGTGGTTCATTGCTCTGTGGCGAACCTTGATGAATCAGAGACTAAGCTGAAGCATAGTGAGTCAGTAAGTGTTTAAAGCAGGGGTGTCCAAACTTGGTCCTGGAGTGCCGGTGTCCTGCATAATTTAGCTCCAACTTCCTTCAACACATCTCCCCGGATGTTTCTAGTATACCTAGAAAGAGCTTGATTAGCTTCATCTCGTGTGTTTAATTGGGTTCAAACTAAAATATGCAGGACACCGTCCCTCCAGAACCAAGGTTTTGGACACTCCTGGTTTAAAGATTTGTTGTTTGACTTTAATTAATCAATGTTTGTTGAATTTAATCCTAAAAAAATGTTTCATAAGCCCAGCAAGGCAATTATTATTTTGGAAGATTATACGTAATACAATAACTGCAATATTAAATAAAGGCTTTTTATTTAATTAGCATTTAAAATGTGATTTATTCATATGATTTCAAGCTGATGATCAGTAAATCAGTAAATTCATTTATTCATTTGATCAGTAAATGAATCAGTAAAATGAATCAGTAAAATGATCAGTAAATTCATTCATTCATTTTTTGACAGCACTACCTACTGCGCCGCCAATTTTTAGTAACATTAAACTCATTTTTGAAGTCACACAATCCTTCAAAAGTCATTCTAATTGTAACAAATCAGTCTAGTTTAAGTTTTAAGAACCCAAAGAAAGTTTTAATGAAGTAACTTAATAGCATAATATAACACATGACTTGAATTGGCAAAACAAAACAAAGAATAAACTCTCCGACAGTGGGGTAACATGAAACAAAGCTAGACAAGGAATATGTGCAACATGAGGGCTATATATAATAAAATTATTTTCTAGATAAATTTAGACACAATTAGACACATGACTAGTACAACAGAAGAATAAATTACAAATAAAAAGACAAGACAACATGACACACAAAACAGACTTTCCATAAATATGCTTATAGACAATAAATACAATTCCTTATCAATATCATTAATTAAAAGCATGACTTATACATTTTCTCACTTATTTACCTTTTTTTTTTTACATTTTCTCACTTATTCACTTAAATGTTTAAGTTATTTAATGATTCTAATCTTCAAAAGAACATGATTTATTTGATATCAAACTCATTTTGATGTTATGAATGTCTTATGATTGAATGGCTTGATAAATGTTCAATATTGACCCCCAAACCTAATTTATACTAATGATAACCTATTTTTATTGACATCACCTTTGCACATGCACAAATACACCATCAAACTGTAGCATTTTATAGGAACTAGAGCCAATAGCATTAGTTCTCATTCACTGTCTGGCCCTTGCTACTTGCTTTAGTCATTTCTGCCGTTAAAATGCTAATATCATCTGTCAGGTATCCACGTGGGGTGACGGGATGATGTGCTGATCAATGAGTACTGTAATCTATGCAGCAGATTAGTGGGTTGCCGCTGTGTGGTCTGTCCCAATAAGGCCATTTATCTCGTCTGAGTGTGGCGTAATCAGGGACGCATTTGATGGATCTCACAACATCCTGCCCTTCTCTTCTCTGAGCTGAAGGAAAACATGTGCCACTTCGTGCAGAAGCACTGAGCTTTGTGCTTGTTTACTAATCTAAGGGACAGTTTAGTTTAGAGATGCACTGAAATAAAAATTCTGGATGTACATTGAAATTGAAAATGCTTTGTAATAATGATTTAATGTTCCATTAAATAATATAATTTTGTAAGATTTTTAAATTAAACTCAATAACTTAGATTATACTGTACTGTTATTAAAAGAAGCAGGCCAATAAAATCACCACATTTCCAGCTTTGCCATGACAGCACAGTAGCGCTTTTGCAAGCAGCAAGAACAAATATGCACTCACTGACTACTTTATTAGGTAAACCAACTGCTCATTAACGCAAATCAGCCAATCACATGTCAGCAACTCAATGCATTTAGGCTTGTAGACATGGTCAAGATGATCTGCTGCAGTTCAAACCGAGCATCAGAATGGGGAAGAAAGGTGATTTAAGTGACTTTGAACGTGGCATGGTTATTGGTGCCAGATAGGCTGGTTTGATTATTTCAGAAACTGCTGATCTACTTTGATTTTCATGCACAACCATCTCTAGGGTTTACAGAGAATGGTCTGAAAAAGAGAAAATATCCAGTGAGCGACAGTTCTGTGGGTGCAGATGCCTTGTTAATTCCATAGGTCAGAGGAGAATGGCCAGACTGGTTCAAGTTCATAGAAAGGCAACAGTAACTCAAATAACCACTTGTTACAAGCGGGGTATGCAGAAAAGCATCTCTCAACACACAACGCGTCCAATCCTTGAGGCAGATGGGCTACAGCAGCAGAAGATTACACCAGGTGCCACTCCTGTCAGCTAAGAACAGGAAACTGAGGCTACAATTAGCACAGGCTCACCAAAATTAGAGAAGAGAAGAAAAACGTTGCCTGGTCTGATAAGTCTTAATTTCTGCTGTAACATTGGGATGGTAGGGTCAGAGTTTGGCATCAACAACATGAAAGCATGGATCCACCCTGCCTTGTATCAACGGTTCAGGTTGGTGGTGGTGGTGTATTGGTGTGGGGGATATTTTCTTGGCACACTTTGGGCCCATTAGTACTAACTGAGCATTTAGTCAATGCCACAGCCTACCTGAGTATTGTTGTTGACCATGTCCATTCCTTTATGACCACAGTGTACTCATCTTCTGATGGCTACTTCCAGCAGGATAATGCACTATGTCATAAAGCATGAATCATCTCAGACTGAATCAGTTCACTCTACTCAAATGCCCTCCACAGTCACCAAAACTCAATCCAATAGAGCACCTTTGGGATGTGGTGGAACAGGAGATTTGCATCATGGATTTGCAGCTGACAAATCTGCAGCAACTGCGTGATGCTATCATGTCAATATGGAACAAAATCTCTGAGGAATATTTCCAGGACCTTGTTGAATCTGTGCCACGAAGGATTAAGGCAGTTCTGAAGGCAAAACATGGTACTAGTAAGGTGTACCTAATAAAGTGGCCGGTGAGTGTACGTAGAAATGTTTTTTTGGTGCGTCATTTAACCTGTTAGCCTTCACTCAATTTTGGGGATTTACACCTACCTAACTTAAAATGGTAACAGTTCCTGACTCCAGTAAGCTACAAACACAAACTGGGTATCATTGGAAAGAAGACACTTTGAACAAAATTTAGCAAATACGTTCTTTATAAGCTTCACATTGAAAAACAACTAGCTGCAATGGCTGCTCGAGGGTTGTAGCTTTAAACTGATGTACAATTTGTCAAGATTACTCAAGTCCATCTTGATGTAATCTATTGATAAACATTGACATGTGGAAAAATAGCGCCCCAGGACGCCCACGTTGGGGGCGATGGGTAAAGTACTTCTGAATTGATAAGCCAATGTGGGCATTTCTCTCTGTCTCATGCTGAACGCAGTCAACCAATCGCAACAGACTTGGTTATCGGACCAATCAGTGCAGATTAGCATCGTGCTAAGAAGGGGTTTGGGAACAAATGAATCGCTGAATGAATTATATGGGAGTCATTGGGATAATTAGGTAAAAAATAAATGCATATTATAAGACAATGAAAGTGTTTTTTGACCTTGCCAAGCATATTAGCCTGTTGTTGGAGAACCCCAAAACCAAAATATGACCTTTTTAATGCATAATAGGGGCTTTTTACTGTTTAACCAGCAAGGCTTTAAAACTAAGGAAACTAACATACTTTTGTTAATATGAATAAGTACTGTCACTATAACTCTACGACTGAGTTAATATTGAATGCAAATTCATGTTGTGTTGTACAATAGCAGATTTTGAGACAGAGATGCCAGTATTGCAACTGGTACAATGAGCATGCATGATTTTATGATATTCCTTCAAGATCATGGAGACATTTTAATCATTCATGATCAAAAGTCATCATACTTCACACCTCTACTCTCAATCTTGTACAAATTACTTGTATCTGTAACATTTCATGACTTTTTAGTAAGTGTTGACACATGTAGTGCAGGTCTGTTTGTTCATTGGCCAGACACTCTGTATAAAGAAAACAATTCAGTCATTAAATTAATTCACTCGTGCTTTGCTTGGTGTACACGCTGTCATTTATAAGACATAACATAAAGATACAAAACAAAAAATTAAAGTTTTTTATGACAAATATTTTACAACAATGCTGTGTCCTGGGTAAAATGCACTCTATACTTTTTTCACACGTTCACACTCTGTTCCACAATGAGACAATGTTTTTAGGCAACAAAAACAAGCAAATGTGTGACCGTAATGAGAAAAATTTGTGAGCTTAAAGTTCTATTTTATGATCACACTTTATGGTGTCTTGTTTATGGTGTCTTGTGGTGTTCAAAGTCATGCAAATTGAACCAGAGTTCATTTGGAAGTTGACCGAGACCCATATTTCTATGGCATGCATTAAGGTTGAGACAGCAGCATTCACACTTGCTCACATGGACAGCACTGTCAGGGCTATTGAATCTGTTTGCTTTAATTAGAATTAGAAATTAGAATATACTGTATTTGTCAATTGCACAGGAGAATATTAGGATTAATGTGCATTTCCAGAGTCAGCTTTATAGCACATTATACATTAAATAACAAAAAAATAATAATAGTATTGCATGTAATGCTGATTCAGATTTTAGAAGGATAATAGGAGACCAAAGAATCGCCCATGGATCATAGGAGGATAAGAATTAAATGAGACTTATGAATTATCTAATGTGATAAGACAATTCTTCCCCTCTCTGATGTCCTGTGCCACTAATCTAACAATGGCTGGGAAAAAAAGGCCTGTCCAAACAACATGCTTAGACCCTTATAGACTGCATATTCTTATGATCGTAAGAAAGCTACAGCTTTTTAATATTTTATAAAAATAATCAGGGAAATTAAACGAAAGTAGTTTAATTGGCATGCTAATAACGGTGTGCAAATCTACTGTCAGCTGAGTTCAGCATATATATATTCATGTGAAAAAGATAGGACACCCTATAACATTTGAGTTTTTCCATATCAGGACATACAATTGTCTTTGGTAGGTCTTAAAATTAGAAGAAAAAAACATCAGAACAACAATAGCATTGCATTTACAAAAATAAATCAGGCAATGCTAATCAACTGATCATGAGCAGTTATGTCAGGTTTTAGCAGTTTTTTTGTTCTGGAACCTTCAGGTGTGAGTTAACACAATGTCTGTCTGACAGCTAAAGCATAAAAATGTCAAAATTAAGGTCAAAATTGGGTCTAGTAACAAGACAATGATCCCACCACACCAGCACATCTACAACAGAACAGCTGAAGAAAAAAATACAATAAAATCAAGGTTTGCAATAGTTCAGTCAAAGTCCAAAGCTTGTCCTGAAATGGTGGTGAGAGCTGTGCAAAAAAAAAACTCCCAAACTCTTCCAGAATGATATGAGAGACTAATAAGGTCATGCAAAAGAAATATTACTTTAAGTAATTACTGCTGACAGTGGATCTACAGGCATCTAAATCATATGGTGTACTTAGTTTGTCACCCATGGCTTTTTTATCTTTCCTTTATAAATAATAAATATTGTGAGATATCATGTGGTGGTGTTCACCTGAGATTTTATCTTCCAAATTTTAAGACCTGCCAAGGACCATATAGTTTGTTTTATTATGTCCTAAAGCCATGAATTCAATAGGATGTCCTAACTTTTTTAAAATGACTGTACATGTATCAAGTGGGAATTGGTCAATGAAAAGACACAATCATGACTTATTCTGAGAGATAAGGCTTGCTATTTTGAGGTCTACTTAAGGATTCAAAGCAGACAGCGTTTTTTTTTTTTTTTTTTTGTCTTCCCTAATCGTTATATTGAACAGACAGTAGACTATACAGTACAACCTTGAAACTTACAAGAAGAAAAATAAGAAGTATATTTCATATTGTTCTTTAGTGTGTAGGAAATGTATAACCAAAGAAAATAAAATAAAATAAAAGAAAAGAAAAGAAAAGAAAAGAAAAGAAAAGAAAAGAAAAGAAAAGAAAAGAAAAGAATTTAGTTTTTATGGGTTGATAAATGGAAAAAGTAGCCTACAAGTATGCAATTTTACAGGTCCAGGATTCTGTTGTTGTTGGGGGTGCTGAGAGGGGATTAGCAGTTCAGAGTGGGTGTTAAGAATTAGTTAAATTAAGAGAAAGTAATGCACTTCATTTATAGCATGGGATGTTCAAACTAGGGCCCACAAGCCAAAGTTGGCTCATGGTAACCTTTGATTTGGGCCTCCATCTGAGAAGAGAGGGAGAATAATGGGGTCATTTTATATTTAATGTAACCTTTTATTTGTTTGTTGTATTATTAAGATACAAAAAGCTAACTGAAATTAAGTGTTTCAGTTCAAATTGTGTAATTGAATCAGATTTAACTTAAAATGATTATACTTTCACCTGACGGATAGAGGACTTTGGTGAGCAAATCAAAACAAAGGTAAATTCTGCTGGACTAGTGTATTCAGCTTTGAACTCCACTGTGTTATAAATGTGATTTTTTTATGTTTTTTATTGCAATAAGTTATCATTTAAAAAGTTATACTGCATACGTAAACACAATTCAAAGTAATGTTTTTTATGTTTTTATATTATGAAAATGGCGACGCAGTGGTGCAGTAGGTAGTGCTGTCGCCTCACAGCAAGAAGTTCACTGGTTCGAGCCTCGGCTGGGTCAGTTGGCGTTTCTGTGTGGAGTTTGCATGTTCTCCCTGCATTCGTGTGGGTTTCCTCCGGGTACTCCGGTTTCCCCCACAGTCCAAAGTCATGCGGTACAGGTGAATTGGGTTGGCTAAATTGCCCGTAGTGTATGAGTGTGAATGAGTGTGTGTGTGGATGCTTCCCAGAGATGGGTTGCAGCTGGAAGGGCATCCGCTGCATAAAATCGTACTGGATAAATTGGCGGTTCATTCCGCTGTGGCGACCCTGGATAAATAAAGGGACTAAGCCAAAAAGAAAATGAATGAATGAATGAATGAATATTATGAAATCAATTTGAAAAGTATACATGGCAACTTTAATGTAAAATAGTAGGTATATTTATCTTCAGGGCTATCAATGATATTGGGTTTTTGGCCTGTCATACTAAAAAAGTTTGGGTATCCCTGATCTATAGCATTGGAATTTAGTCACCTTATGTTTTATACACATATGTTATTAAATATTTGACTTTTTTATTCTTTTTTTACTTTTAAAATAACTTCTAATAACAACTATCAAACAACTGTATATTATGCAGCCACTAATGCCAATAAAGAACCTTTATTTTAAGCATGAACAAATAAACTATATTTTATATATTTTAAACTGTTCAAGTTGTAATAATAACTTTGGATCAAAAAACTGTCAGAATGTTTTTTACATTTACAGTGATATGTGGTTTGTTAAGATAAATAGATTCTAAATACTATAAAAAAAATCTAAATACTGAGATAATTTCCTTAAAAGCTGTCTAAATGAAGTGCTTACAATAAAAAAGGTTACTTTAAATGTTTAAGTTGAATCAAATTAACCTTATGAGTCCATTGAACTTATATCATGTTAAACTGAACTAAAATAAATTAGAACATAGTTAAAGAAGTTACTGTGAACATTTAAAACACATGCTGTCATGACTAATTGATCATATACATTTTTAGTGTATCAATGATAAATAAATAAAAATCATTTATTTATTTTTTTTTAATATGTTGATATATTTACCATAGGAAATTTACAAAACTTCTTCATGATCTTTACCTAATATTATAATGATTTTTGCCATAAAACTACAGTTTATAAATAATACACATGTGATTAATTGATTTTAAATTTTGTCACAAGCATGGTTTTCTTGCTGCAAATCTCCAGACACTTTTCTTAAGCCCAAAGTTTACATATGTTTTCCACCATGCTTTTGTTTCACAACTGGAAAAGAAGCAGTGGATACAAATCAACAGTACAACAACAAACAGCTGAAAACAGCTAAATAAAAAATGTATATGTATGTTGACAAGAACTTATGTGAAGGGATTAAAAAAAAGTCTAATTTTAGATCAGTACAAAGATATTGTTTGAATGAAAACACAATGAAGATGTATAAAGATGAATGTATAAAGGTGTCGGTCACCTGTATCCGTGCAAGCTATCAAAGTTGAAAGACGGAGTGTTCACAAAAAATATGTGTACATTGAGTCATTATCCAAAGACCATCGTCCAAAAGACATTGCAGCGAGCAGCTACAGTGTGCTGCTCAATTCATCATGAAACACATTAGTTAGACTAACATATCTGTTTGGCTTACTGGTGCACTGACCCTTCAGCAAAAGTAATTTGCATCACACATGCCACCCGGCGTGTGCCCGTGGGCAAGCTGCCACTGATTGCTCTTTTAGCAGGATATGCTTTTTTTTTTTACTTTGTACAGCTTCTTGGCTGTCACTTAGTAAGTGATGTGTCAGCCTAGTAAGCTGAATTATGAGTGCTGCGAGTGAACTGACATGATTGAGCGCATGGATGCAATTTCACTGCGGGTGAAAAACTCCTGTATCACACTGATGCTTTCTGTGCTCTGACCTTAATTCCAACCTAAAACTAAACAGCCTAGCTTTTAAATAAAGGTTAAATGCAAGATTACAGCTCTTAAAGGGCATCGTATGATAGCACTGGGGAGTCTGAAGCGGAACACAGTTGCACTTGGTCTTGAATGTAGTTATGATATTATATTTTCCTGCGATAAACAGCCATGTGTCAATAATTTAGCAAGGACCGGGAGCTGAGATGCATTTACAGTTTCTCCACATATGGCAGGTGTTTTCTGCTGTTCTGTTCCTCAATAATGCTGCTGTAATGCAGGACTGACGCACACCCCACACTTTTCCACTTAACTTTTTATGATGCGAGTATGACTGGCAGCTGTGTTTGGGTGGTTGAGCAGAGAAAATTATGGGTATTCTCTTTTAAATGTCTCTGTGCTGAAGACCGGCTGTTCTGTGAGTAGTTATCCAGGTTGATAATGAGGTTTAGAGTTTCAACTCTATAGTTAATAGCCACTTATAGTTTAGTTCATCTGGATGAAGACTTTATGATGCAAATCGACTAAAAACTGCTTTGTGGTTAATTGAAATGCAGTCTGATCTGCAAATGCTGTTTGTTTTGAGATTGCAACATTTCAGTGAACACTTATTTTACAGAAAAATCTGAACATTTATAAAACGTACTTGATAAGCTATATTTGCATATGGGAAACTCTGCGTTATCTTTATTTATTTATTTATTTATTTATTTATTTATTTATTTATTTGTTTGTTTGTTAGTTTGTTTGTTTATTTGTTTGTTTATTATTTTAAAGAAATGTTATCAGACATACAGAATAAAACAAATACTTTATGACTTTAGCTAAAGACAGGCATTTTGACCTTTTTTTTTTTTTAAGAATTTGTAATTTAATTACTAAAAATAAAGAAAACCCGCCTAACTTATATACTGACTTTTCTTAAATCTGTGTATATTTCATTCTAACACTGTTGTTTTATTAAAATTACAAATTATATAAAGTTGTGATATTCTGGTTTTTCTACCTTGAATAACCATAGCAGTCAATTAAACTGCATGAATTTCAGACTTCCACTTGGACAAAGTGAGGTAATCGCCTTTGCCCGCAGTCTAATAATTCATACTAAATTACAAAAATATTTTATTTTTAGGGTAATGCCTACATATACTTAAAGCTCAATTATAAACCATCAATAGAAGCTTAGAATGTATTTATGAGGTGACAAAAATTTTATTCATATATAGTATAGTCTTATGTGAATGACCGGAATTAACACTATGGCTATTTTAGTAGAATTCTGGGAGCTACAGTATTAAAATGAACAAAAATAATAATAATAATAATAATAATAATAATAAATGACTCCATCTCATAGATTTAATAAATCCAGTAAAATACAATGAATTAAGTACTGATCTAATTTTAAAAAAGAACATTTTGTTTGGATGTATGTGTATTACAGTATACCATAGGGACAAAAAAACATAGTTTACAGAGTTTATCTGACTAATTTTGATTTAATTATCTATGTAATCTCATTTTCATATTTCTTACAATGCATTTTTTAAGTGTTTTGGCCAACACAGACACATTAAAAATACATGCTTTAGCCTACTTTTTTTTTGTGAAACCACAAGAACATACTTCTACGAGCGTTTGACTGCAGATTCTAGGTAAAAAGTATGCTATGGGCCATGTATGTTACCAACAATTGTTCATTTACACAATGATATTTACATAATTATCAACAAAAAAAAGATTATTTTGTGCAAACATTTGCACAAAAGCAAATAAATACCACAACAAAACTTAAAAGTGTTTATGATTTATAAATCATAGACAAATTTATAAATCAAATGTTTTTGCCTCACCTATCTATCTCCATATGGACAACTTTTTGGCCATGGTCAGCACAAAAAAATGTGGACAGCACCCTCTAGTGGATTTGTCATCAGAAGTTGCAAGAAAAATGATCTGGGGCAATGTATTTTACATTTTTTTTAAAATATATATAGCTTGAGGCATGTATTTTCAATAAGCTTTCGGCAGTTGTATGGTGTGAGTAAAACATGAATGTCTTTTCATCAGTGTCTAATATATTTAAGTGATGTTTGCTGCTGAACCTTTGACAGCCTCTAACAGAAACAGAGCTGATGGAGAGTGTCGCCGAGCCTCTCATTTCTTTTATGAAAATCATGTAAATGTCTCAAGGTGTTGGAAGAAGCCTTTAAGAAGTGAACCTGCTCTATTGAGCTTTGTACGTCTAATAGAGAACGACTTAACCTTACCTTAAAGGAGTCTTAAGGCAGAATTATGATTGGAGAGATTGTAAGTCTGTGTGAGATAGATCAGAGGAGCGGCTTGGCTATCTGTTTTCTCTCTGACTGTGTGATCAGTCAAAGTGCCAGTTATCTGGGTGTCTGATCAATGCGGGTGACACTAATCTGGTAAATGACCTTCTGCCTGCATGTCAGGCCTGTCGATATGTGGATTAAGCTGAACTAATTCTGATCAATTCTCAAAACCATCTCTTACTGACAGCTGGAGCTGTGGTTCTGAGTTTGAAGCCTGAAGCATGTAATAATGAAATAATTGATATAATGAGAGGCTGTGATGTTTTCACAAGATGCAAAGAAAGTACTATTTACTGAATATTTGGTGTTTGCAGGGGCTTACAACCTGAGGTCCAAGGATCCTCAGGAAAGCACGCGAATGCTAGGGGCTCTTTGGAATATATTTTAATATTTTCGTAAGATTATACATTAACATGCATAAAATATGTGAGATTAAAATAATAAATAATTACACTATTTCTAAAACACGTAAAATACGTAATCACAGATGTAATTAAAATAAATATAAAACAAAAGTCAAATTACATCAAAATGAAAAATACAATTAATGTTTAAATAAAAGTCATTTCATTATTCATTCGTTCATTTTCTTTTTGACTTAGTCCCTTTATTAATCTGGGGTCGCCACAGTGGAATAACTTATCCAGCATATGTTTTATGCAATAGATGCCCTTCCACCCACAACCCTCAATAATAATAATATTGTTATTGAGGGTTGTTGTAAAATTATTATTATTATTATTATTATTATTATTATTATTATTATTATTAT
>CAIGQZ010032266.1:8094120-8108133 GCA_903798205.1 Danio tinwini | reverse complement strand
TATTTATTTATTTATTTAAGTCCTGATCAAGAGGTAACGTCCGATTCCGATCGAGTCTGAAACCTCGTGATCGGAACTGATTTCCGATCACATGATCAGATGAGTGGGCTTGACAAAACACATTTTCACCTTTCTGTAGTATTGGAGAGAGTAAAAAAAAAAAACTTAAATCAAAAAAGACTTGCATTTATACTTGCATTTATATACTGCTACTCTCTTGATGATTTGAAGTGCTTCTTTTATCCTCATTTGGATAAAAGCATCTTCTAAATGAATAAATGTAAGTGAATGAATGAACGATGCATATTCCAAGGGCTTTATTCATACCTAACTAAAAACTATGCACTGTAAAGACATTTCATATATCTCATCTGGGTCAGAACGGACAAGAGTGATAAATGTGCTTTTGCATGTTTAAGTTTTTCATCAAGAATAGATGTGCAGTTCTATGTTGATAGTAATTACTTCGAGTCCGTGTTCTGATTGCTAAAGTTCCATTCCAGTAGCCAATTAGAGACGGTCTAATCTAAGCACACATTAATTGCACTTACTTCCTATTGTGCGAACACCTTTCAGTCACACCCAAACTGGCGCCGCTAATGGTGTACAAATCACACACAGCAGCTTAAAAAGTACAATTATGTTACAACCTCTCCTTCGCTGGAGTTTAAATGATTTCAAGTGTTTCTTCGTTATCATTATTTTGTATCATATTTTTGGCAATTAATTCTGACTCTTTCCAAGAAGAATACTCCATAACAATTTTACTGCAATCCCCGGTGAGCTCTATTAAATGAATGAGTTTGTCCTTGGCTCGGTCTGAAAAATGAGCGATGAATCAGTCCAACCTTTTCCCACCTACAGGAGGTGTTCATTGAGGACTGATCTAAGGACAGTTTCCAATTACGATTTTCTCTCAGCTCTGTTCGAGCAGGATTAAATTAAAGGTAGTTTCTGCATGTTATTTATATATATATATATATATATATATTTTTTTTTTTTTTTTTTTTTTTTTTATCACAGTCCACAAAGTAGCTTTATGTCTGTGCTCACAGGGAATTCAAGGGTTACTCTCTTGATCTCTCTCCCTCCTACTCTCTTTCATTTTTGTGTGAAGGGTTTTGTACTTAGCGAACAGCGTAGCATGAAACGATACACAGATTAAGGGGCGCTCACAAGCAGCACTATTTTCTTTATTTATTTATTCTTTGCTGCTCTTAAATGCAAGTGAGATTTCAGCCACGCAGGAAGATCTGGCCCTTTCAATGCCTTTTTTGCTCTCTGTGTGGGCTGTTAAGGTTAATTCCCCCAATCTGCATGCACATTTTCATCCAGCTCTCCTGGGGCAAAGTGTTCCTTTCAAACTTTCACAATTATTTCTGATATATCGTATCACAGGGGGGAAGTGGATTGATTTAGGGAGGCGGGAAGCTGGAATCATTTGATGTCTGCGATATGACCCAGAAGCCAGCGCTGTGATTTGGAGCTTCTTTCTGCAATTTAACTTATTACAGATAGGTGTGCAAATTGCCGAGCACCTGTTACAGTATTACAATTTGTGCATTATTCAGAAGAAAGCTGAGAAAAGCAGACCTGTGCAGTTGGTTAAAATGAAAACATTGGCAGCTTGCTTTTTATTTTCCACTCTTGAACTGCCACTTTTGCAGTATAATTCCTGTTATTTTCTGTCTCTGGAGCTTTTTGTGAACTTACTGTCACTCATTGCCATTTATGCAGCTTTATGTGTTAGTGCACAGAGTTTTGCAGTATATATAATGCCTGACTTTGTGGGAATATGACAAGTCCTGCTAAAAAGGCTGACATGGCTTCTCTCTGTCGCATATATAATATTCAGTTTTTTTTTTTTCTGCAAGTGTCCACAGATGCATTGGTCAGCCTGCTCCTGAACAAGCTTGGACATTTACAGCAGGGATATACAATAGAGGTCATGTAAAATGCACACCTAGAACCATGGGAGAATGAGTTTGAGTAGTGACTAATTAATACCAATACATTCCCATTTCATTTGAGTACAAAGCTTGCAAAGGTATTTGTTTGAAACAAGTAACTGTTTGCAATTAATTTATTTGTCAAACAAAAGTATTATCTGCAGATCTGTGCAGTTAGAAAGGAATTCAGGCTAAGGCGTCTTTGACACCTGTACTCTATTGTGTGACATATTATAATTATTGGGAGAAACAAACCCCTTTGTCTCAGATTAAAGCTGCAAAAGCTGTGACTGGTGCAGTAAGTTTGGTTTAATCAAGGTTACATTTTGGACTTTTTACATACTACTACAATACATCAAGAAAGCATTCACAGCTTTATTGCTTTTCTATATGTTGTTGCGTTACAGCTTATTACAAAATTTATTAAATTAATTATTTTCTTTTTTTCCCCTCAAACTTGGCAAATAAATTTATTTGAAATCTTTGCAAATATATTAAAAACATAAAAACAATTATACTAATCACATGGACGTAAATGTATACTGTTTCCAATGATCCTACTTGAATTGTTTCTACAACACAGGAGTCCACCTGTGTAAAATTTAGTTGATTGTAAGTGATTTGGAAAGACACACCTGTACACATATCTACCTTTAAAACAATAGCTGCATCCCAAATGGCACACTATACACTATGCACTTATGCACTATGTACTTGCACACTCAACAGTATAGTATATGAATGTAGTGTCGTCCCAAATATAACACCATATATATATTTTTTTAAGCGGAAATTCAAACCATTTCCCTGATGATGTTTGACGGTTGCCAAATTAGTGAAATAAATCAGTGGTTCTCAAAGTGGGTGTCGGGACCCCCTGAGGGGTCACAGGACAATGAAGGGGAGTCACCTGGTGATTTCCAAAAATCTATTTATTTTTATTAAGCCGTAAGAATTACCATATTTTATTCATAAACTATTGAAGAGAAAAAAATAGTTGTTTATAGTAACTATATACTATATAGCCACTATAGTAGTTTATAGTTACTAGTTCAATTGGATTGTGACGCCTGGTAAAATTACATTATATTAAAGACACAGCAATAGCGTCAGATGCAGCAGATTGATTTTATAACACCAGGTTAAACTTTCTGGCACATTTATAGCACTGACATATAAAAAAAAATAAACAAACGAAGAATAGATGTAAATGACCATATTAAATAAAAGACCAAACTACTAAATAATACCTGCCATGAGTATAACTGCATTCACCAACGGAAGGCGGTATAATCACTCTCGTAGGAGAATCCAAAATAAATTAAGTTATATAACATGAGCGCCCGGTAGATAAGGCCCTGCCGCTACATGAGCAAAGCAGCGGCCAGTGAGTGTGTGAAGTGTCCAACATTCCACACTTATTTTTACCAGTTGAATAAATGCATAATCCGGGTATTTATTCTTTTTTAGAGTTTTCAGTGTGAACGCACTACTTACACTATTTTTACTACAAAATGGCGTAGAATAGTGCATAGGTATGCGATGGGACGCACCTAGTACATATGTCCCTTTTTTGGTAAATGTGTATACCTCTTATAGCATAACAGGCAAATTTGATTACCTTTATTACCATCACATTACAGCTTTGATGTAATTTAGTTATGTGACTGTTCATGTAGTCTTTCACTGTTTCTATATACAGTGGGTAAAATAAGTATTGTTATGATGTTTCATGGTAAATATGTTTTGAAGGAGCTGTTGACATGCAATTGGCTGAGATTATGGTTAAAACCCAAATAAAACTAACAAATACATTTCAGAATTCAGTGTGTGTGTGTAAACTCTAAAAATAGATAAATCCAAAATGAATGTATGAGAGCCAACATGTTGAATCTTGCGTGTGTGACATTAAAATGAAATGTATGTAAAAAGGCACTGGCACGTAATAGCTTTTCCTCATTTTTTATTGATAACTGCCATGGTTTCTTCAGTATGTTCTCTGCAAATTGATAAATTAGATTGGATATCTAAGAAGTCACCACTTGTCACTATAGAGGATTATGATAAGCATTAACCGCAGAATGAATTGCACTTTACACTTCATTAGCTTTTTTTCATAATGAGTGATTTTTCAATTAAGAGCCTATTTAGCATTAAATGTTGAAAAATGAAGCATTCCTAAAATATATTTCATCAGCATGTGTCCTTGAGCAAAAATCAGCATTCAAGCTGAGTTAAATAAGCCTCAGTTTAAGCAGTCCATTAGCTTTGTAAGCATAAAAAGCAATAACAATGTTCAAAAATTTGGAAAATTTATATTGTTATTATTTTATATTCAGGCCTGTCAAAAATAATGCAGTTTAAGCAACTAAAACAATCAATCAATTTTTACTAAAATAAAATATTAAATATAAGGCTAGTCGGTTAATGATGAAAATGTAAACAAAGCAAAAAAAAGTTGCCAACATTCATTGATTCAGATTCTTTTTGGCTTAGTCCCTTTATTAATCTGGGGTCGCCACAACGGAGTGAACCGCCAACTTATCCAGCATATGTTTTATGCAGTGGATGTTCTTGCAGCTGTAACCCAGTACTGGGAAACATCCACACACACACTTATTAACACACATACACTAAGGACAATTTAGCTTACACAATTCACCTATAGCACATGTCTTTGGACTGTGGGGGAAACCGGAGGACCTGGAGGAAACCCACGTAATCACAGGAAGAACATGCTCCACACAGAAATGCCAACTGTCCCAGCCAAGGCTCAAACCAGCGACCTTCTTGCTGTGAGGCAATCGTGCTACCCACTGCGCCACTGTGACGCCCAAGTTGCCAACATTTCAATATAAATAATAATTTGTTATTATAAAGAAATGTTTCTTGTTCAGCAAATCAGCATAATAGAAGGCTTTCTGAACATCAATATTTTTTATCAAATAAATGTATGCTTAGTGAGCAAATAGGATTTCTTTAAAAATCCAACTCCGATGTGCTTAAAATCTACAAATTTAATACAGGTAATCTGTCTTTTTTTTCATATTTTCCTGCATTTGCTGAAGCCAGTAGAAATGCATTCATTTCAGTCGGTCAATAAGTGCCGATGCTAAGAATAGAGCGAACACCTCTGTTTATAGAACAGACCAAATACCTCTTTTCACAGTGGAGCAAGCTCAAAGTGGCTAAGAGATTTCCCGGTCTGTCTGTCTGCGGTTTAAATTGTGCTCAGGCATCCTCCACCTCTCACACACACACACACACACACACAATTGTTATCTTCAAACTCATTGAAATCTGGATCACATGGTTGCCTGTAGTGTTTTGCAATAGCAACTTGATTGCCAAAAACCTGCCTAGAGCCGTTCTACGCCAGCCTTTTTCCTTTGATGACTCAAGAAGCAGGGTGCTAAAGGTTGGAGGCGGAGGGCTGGAGACTTGCCTTAGGGAAAATCTTCCATCTCTGCCTCATTGGATCAAAAACATCAGCCATCTCACATTCATAGCCTCTTGACGGTTGCAGTTACAGCAGGGCGAAAATAAATAGATAGCAAATCTACCCCTGGGTTGTTATTTATTGCTTAACTGCGTGTGAAGAGATTTAGCTCTCATTATTTCTGTCAAATCCTGTCATTCACTTTCAGTTATTGAACTTTTTGGGAAATTCATCCATTGTGGTGCTGCATTCCAAGGGTTTGCGCTTGTTTGTTGGGGGTTTAATCATTATAGGAAAGTTTTGTGTAATTCTGAAGAAGTGAATGGAAGGATTAATGTCTCTCTTTCATGCATGAAATGAGAGTTTTCCTCTCACCAACCTCAGCCGACAGCCCAGCTCTCTTTCTCTTCTGTCTTTTGATAGCTCGCTGGCATCCAATAAATTAAATGGCCTTTAGTTCATCCTCTCAAATACGGTTTTCTGTTCAAATCTTTTCTTCATTCCTGCGGGCGAAAGGAAACGAATTCTGCCCATCTTATCAAGCAGTCATTAGTGAAATCGGTGGAAACTCACAAAGCAAATATTTCCCTTAGTTAATTTGTTTGAAGATTGAAGAGCCGATTCTTTTTTTGTGGAGAAATGGATGGCATTATCAGTACAATATTGTGTGCTGTTGTAACTTTGACAGTCTTGATCGTGAGCGTCATCGGAATATGAGTGTTCATCATAATGGAATCTAAATTGGCCCCTCTATTTTCATGTTTTCCATTTCTGTGATCCAATACAAAAAGCTGATGAATGGCAATTGTTGGTCTCTTATTTGGAGATAAAACCCACTTTGTCTTCATCTAAGCTGCATTAAAAAGATGAAAGCTGTGAATATGAGCACATTTATAAAGGAGATCTCACAATGATTATGATTTACTCTTGTAATGTTGAGTTATGTGGCTATTTTATTCGATGGCTTATTCCACCTCAGTGCAAAAGCACAATGAATTTCTCTCTGTCCTGTGAAGGTAGCTTGGGTTTGAGGACTAATTTGCATTTGTCAAAGCAAATGACTAAATCAGGATAATGTGAAGGTCACAGAAAATCATTGTATGAGATCTGAAATAGCCTGCAGATTTTGTGGGTATGTGGCATACACAATATAGAATTTATGTAACATATACGATACCTCAAAAAAATGTACAAGACAATTACAAAAGACTAGTGATATATTTATTATAATCTTTAATAAACTTTCTTCAGTATTAACTTTTAATTTAAATTGTACATCATGCATCCCTGTTTGGGCACAAGAAAACAAAAAAATATATAATTGTTATGTACAAAATGTAGGTAATGTAATTGTAGACAAAGAAAAGAAATATACAATAGTCAACATTTGAAGTGGATCAAAAAGCATTTTTTGTTTGTTTATTAGTTGTTTTAAGGTTTTGATACAGTTAGATATGCAGTCAGGTCCATACATATTGGGCTGAAGAATTATTTTCCTCATGAAGAAATAACCCTTCACAACAGTTGGGCAGATTAAGAACACTCTCCAGGAGGTAGGTGTATGTGTGTGAAAGTCAACAAACAAGTGAGAATAAAGAGGGCTCACCACAAGATGTAAGCCCCAAAAACAGGAAGGCCAGATTAGAGTTCTAAAAAAGCCTTCACAGTTCAGGAACAACATCCTATGGACAGATGAGACCAAGATCAACTTGTACCTGAGTGATGGGAAGAGAAGAGTGTGGAGAAGGAATGGAACTGCTCATGATCCTAAGCAGTGATGCATGGTGTTGGTAGTGTCATGGCCTGGGCTTGTATGGCTGTCAATGTAACTGGTTCTCTAGTATTTATTGATGATGCTGAGAAAAGCAGCTGGATGAATTCTAAAGTGTTTCAGGCAATATTTCCTGCTCATATTCAGCCAGATGCTTCAGATCTCATTGAACGGCGCTTCACAGAGCAAATGGACAATGACCCGAAAGCATACTGCAAAAGCAACCAAAGAGGTTTTGAAGGGAAAGAAGTGTAATGCTGTGCAATGACCCAGTCAATTCCCTAACCTGAATCCAATTGAGCATGCGTTTTAATTGATAAAGACAAAATTGAAGGGAAAATTCCCCTAAGAACAAGCAGGAACTGAAGACAGTTGCAATCAGTTGCAGTTTCATTTAATTTCAAATCCATTGTGTTGGTGTATAGAGCCAAAAATGTTGGAATGTTGTCGATGTCCCAATATTTATGGACCTGACAGTATATATATATATATATATATAGTATCCATCCGTCTGTCTGTCCATGTGTGTGCATGTTTGTCTGTTCTTGAATTTGTCAGTAAATACATATTGAACTCCATTATTTCACTTGAATTTCATAGCTGTTTCATAACTTAATTGTCTCAAGAGTTCCGGTAACATTTACTTCCATAGATTTTTTTGCCATAAAAAGGCTTGTTATGCTGCTTGGTGTTGCAAACTGAGATTTTTTGTTAGAGGTTTTTTATGCATTGACATAAACACACTTCTTTGTACCGCAAATAGCTTGACTGTGGGCTATTGTTTACTACCCTTGTATAGGCAAATGAACCAGAAGTCCTAAAACAATTGTAGAAGAAATCTTACATCTGTATTACAAAAAGGTGGATAGTGTAAAAATATATTACTAATAATCTGACCACTTTTTTATATTTTTTTAGGAAATAAATGGGCAAGTATTTACATTTAGCATAAGCTCCTCTGATATCTGGTAATAACAGTGACATGACATCTCGTCTTGTGTTTTGCTGAACAGGACAGCTTGTCCCAGAGGAGCTCTGTGAAGAAGAGTCTCCCCCAGCTGAGGTGTCCTGTGTGATGGCCTGTTCTAGTGACTGTGTGCTCAGCTCCTGGTCTCACTGGTCCTCATGCTCTCACAGCTGCTCCAGCAAACACTCTGAAGGCCGTCAGAGCCGCATACGCACCATATTGGGCTTGCCAGGAGAAGGTCAGTTGATTTTCGAATGCTGTAGTCTTTGATTCATTGACATTGTTTTGACTTTGACTCCTAATCTTTTTCATCCCCAGTGCATTCCTAAAGTACACTATTAAACTGTTTTGTTTAGAAGGTTTTCTACAGAAGGTTTTCATTCATGGAAGGTCAAAAGCACTTAAATTTTTTCATAATAAACATTGCAGCATCATCTCCTTTCTCATAGTGTTTGACATGATATGTTTAAGAATCTGTTTTTTTTTTAAACTAGTGTACAGTTTTCTATTTTGCTATTTATGCATTTTTCTGAATTTAAAATAAGTGTTAGCCCTTTGTCAAGGGAACTTTTTAAGTAACTTTGTCCTTTTTTGTTTAGTTAAGTTTTATACAGCTAACTACCTGAGCCTTTTAGGCCGTACTCACACTATGTACAGTTGCCTTAAACCGGGCCAAAGCACGCTTGTCCCCCCTCCCGTCTCCCCCGATGGCCTGCACTCACATTACATTCGGGCCTGGGTGCGCTTATGTCATCGATGACCAGTAAGCACTCTCGCTCAGCACAGTGGAGATTTCTTTAGTTATATCGTTTAAGTCGTTTGATATGCAGTGACACGCAGTCTAATATTTTGTCGAACAGAACAGCCACTTTTGACACTCATAAACAATCATAAAGTCCTCATGCTGCAGGAATTAGGAGGTTTGCTGAAGCTGCAGCTGTGGTGCAGTGAGGGATTTGTGTCTTTAATAATCTAGGACAGTTTGCGTTTATTGAACAGTACGAATGATTAATTAATCCATATGAAACAGCCCCTTAAAAAGTCACGTCTCCCTTTCAGTTTTGTGCTCAGGCAGGCTTGCACTCACACCGCGCCTGAGCCCAAGTGAACCGCACTCAGGCCCACCTCTTCCAACCGGGCCAGGGCTGCCCAAGTGAACCGTGCCTGAGCCCGATTTAGAGAACTCACACTTCTTAAACAATCCGGGAAACGGGCCTGGGCATGGTTCGGATAGCATAGTGTGAGTAAGCCCTTAGTCTAGTTTTAGTCCAACTCTGTTGTTTATTATGCTGCCTAATGGTTAAATGTATAATATTGATCATTGTTTTGCTCAAAATTATAATAAGTTCACACTTAGTTAATGCTTGATAATAATTGCAGGTTTGGCATGCTGTCCCGGGAGAGAGCCCTGAGCTCAGAGATCCTTGAGCCCGGGGCTCCCTCCTGGTTAGTTAATATAGAAGTGGGTCTGAGCTCAGGTCTGTCTCGAGAGCTCCCCTAGTGTAGAAGGTAAAGAGGGGGAGATGAGAACAAAAACAAAGATGAGAGAGGTAAGGAAAATTGGCTATTTATGTAAGCTTGAATTCGTCCGATTGGTTGATCATATGATTGTTGATGCAAGACCAGCCGTGGTCAATCACAGCACGTGATCCTCTGAATGAATGAATGCAGGTTTTTTATTATTTATTTACTTTTTTACTTTTTTATTTATTTATTTATTTATTTATTTATTTATTTATTTATTTATTTAGTTATTTAGTTAGTTAGTTAGTTAGTTAGTTATGTATTGTCATATACTTTGTTAACAAAGTTAACACTACTTCAAACCCTTTCTTTCCATAATTCAATAATAATGGTCCAGTGTTTGCTGTAGTACGCTTACAGTTACATTTACAGTTTACATGTCGCAAACAAAACTGTCATTCTGATTCTGAATTCAAGCAACACTTGCAAACAGTGATATGAACAGTAGGATATTGTTTAAAGCAGACATTGATTTCAGGCAGCAAATAAAGATAGGTTGGCATTATGCAAATATATCACAAATCTATGTAGGATTTTGCAGGAATTCAACAGACTGCAATTGCTGACGACTCATTTCGGCAGTTCAGAATCCCTTCTCTCTTTTCGGGATCTTTGAAACTTTGCAGTCCTTTTACATTCCAAAACAGCTCCATTACACCCCACATGACAGGTAATCCTGGATCATAATAAGGGCACTCAAAATGTTTACTAAAAACAAAAAAGACAATTTAATCCTGTGAAATGGATTTGACAAGGGAAGTCATTTACTCTTAATATCACTCTGAGTGTGACATAACACTATTAATCAGTTTGTTTGTTTTGTTTTCTCCAGTGGAGCAATTTCACATCCTGTATATTTGCTTGAGAAGAGCAGTGATAAAAATGTGCTCGCAGGGTCTCATTTTTCTGTCTGCCTACATACAGCTGTGGGTTTTCCCAATCACACACAGTCTTTCTGGAATGACAGAAAGAGCTGTGTAATTAAGACTTAAATATACCTTAGTCTAGAGACTCTACTCCCGCCTCCTCCGCTGACACACACACACGCGCGCGCACACGCTTACACTTTTCTCCGTGCATCTGGAAAAATGGAAATAAAGCCCCAGCCTCTACACACCATCCACCGAGTGTCATTAATCAGACAAGCCCTTATTAATATTCAGCCGGTCTACGTTACACTCATAATGAGTCCCTGTGTTATGGAGAAAGGCTGAATGTCAATACAATGTCATTAGCTTCAAGGGCAGATGGAGTAGGAATTACTTTTAATTATAAAAAGTGAAGAAGTAATTTTGGAGGCTGAGCTGGCAGAACTTGTCCAGATGTTCCTGCATCAGGTGTAGAATATGCATTCTGCCTGAAGCTAAGGTTTAGTTCACTTATTTTAAAATGAACAATGTGACGGAAGAGGAGTTTGATTGGGAATGCGTATGTTTTGATTTGCGATCAGCATGACATTTTTGGCAAATGCAGATGATATAATTTTTTTGTTTCAGCTGTATGGCAGATTTTTGAGTTTTAATTGCTTTGCAAATATGTTGTAAGATTCCGTTCTATCGGCCCAACGATGGAATCTGATGAATGGTCGAAGGGTAAATGCATGTAAACCTTTTCTAGTGCTTCTGATTAGAGTTCTGTTATTTATTGGAAGTTATTTATATTTGTTTTCAGCTTCAAATTCAATCTGATTCTAATTTTAAGTGACCATCAAATTTATACAGAATTTTTAATTAGGAATGGGTCGCTTTTGTAGTCCCTGAATCAATTTAGAGTTTGGATTTATATCTGATCCCATACTCTTCAGTTATACGTTCATTAGGGACCCAATGCTGCACAGAGTTTTCACATCCCAGGGTGCTTGTTTCCCACGGACATCATCTTGACTTTCTGAAGTTAGTCAGAGAATGCAGGGCTAACCAATACCGAATTAGTTTGGGTGACTCCTGCTCACTTGTACTAAAAGTGTAGTTAGTTTAGTCATTTCCATACAACTTGCTAATATCAGTGATAACCAGAAATCGAAGTCACACTTTATTTTGATGGTCCATTCGTTGAATTAAAAGTGCTGTATGTAAGTTTTTGACTCTTTTAAAGCATAACAATACCATAATATGTGTACAGATATTGAAGAAACATCTCAAGTGAGCATACCTGTTTTAACTGAAAAACAATGCTGAAGTCAGATTTTCTGCTTTGAAAATGTTTTTCCATGCCAGAACGCTGTCTTTGTTTAGGTAAATTTAACCTGCACCATGCCAGTTTAGCCAATTATAATTCAGCACCCCGGGTTGGCTTGTTGGAAAACAGCGTATTTCATTCATTCATTCAAAAAGGCTCTGAAAGCTGTGACCGAAGTGGACAGTATTTGTACATTGTAACCGCGTGTCCTAACAACATGCTTTGTGGCGAGATACTCAGTGATGAGCAGTTTGGCTGTTTGCACCAGACAAAACATGGCAGAAATGTAAATACAGCCTTTCAGAAGCACAGAATATGCACTCACTCACGAAATGGTAAGGTTTAGAATCTATTCAAACTCCCATTGTTAGCACTTAGCTCTGAATAAAACACACGATGTGTACCTAAGGTGATCACTGTCATAGGTTTTACATGTTCAGCTGTGAGAAATAGAAGCCGTTTCTAATATATCAATTCGAGGTGTTGGTTAGAACCAAAACTCCTTTTAATATGGAAAATATTCCTTCTATCGGGTGTTGTTTCTTTTATTTAGAGCACAGTTTAAATCACTCGCTCCTGTACTCAATCTGGCATCCCGCGCTTGCGTTTATTTTGATCCAGGAGTGCAATACCTAGTTCAACCACTGGGTGTCAAACTTACATACTGCACCTTTAAGTTACATTGCATCTGCATGTGAACTTAGGGGGCTTTCACATCTGTAGTTCGCTTTATTTGGTCCGGACCAAGGACAATAAATGATACATTGTAGCATTTTCTGCTGCCTTTGGGCCGCTTTCACACCACACTGATTGCTTTGGTCCAAACCAGTTGAAAAGAACCAAAACGCATTTATGTGACAAAATCCACATCACTCATTGGCCAGATGTTGTTGAACATATTTTGTTAACTGCTTTTCGGTTGGTCAGAATTCATGTGCAGGAAAATGCCAATGGAACTCCCGCAAGTAAACAAACAAGCAGACACAAAATGTTGCTTTTATACCATGGAGGGACGACTGCGCTGGCTGATTGTATCCCTGCTCATAGTATACTATATATTTTGTATACATCACTTAGGCAAACTGTACATTTCGAGAATGAAGCGCGGATGGGGTTGGAAAACGATGTTATTAGGCATTGCAAACAGCGAAGGTACATCGTACGTCACTTCAGGAGGAGGTGTGAATTAATTTAGCTAAACTGCAACATGGTCATCTTTCGGAAATATTACCAACGATCTATTAGGTAATGTTTCCCCCCATCTCTCTATCTTGGTAAAGCCAAGGGTTTGTTTAAAAACTCCTCTTCAAGGAGGTCTCTGTACGCTTTTTTGGTCCGCTTTTGGTGCACACTCGAGTACGATTACATTCACGCCTGCCCAAACAAACCATACCAAAAGGGAAAACAAGCTCTAGTGCAATTCAACCGAACTAAATAAGGCAGGTGTGTAAGCATCTTAATTCTCATTAGATTATAAGTAGACTGTTAGGTTGGGGTAAGGGTTAGGGTTAGTGTAAGTTGACATGTACTTGCAAAGTTTCTTATAGTAAGTTAAATGTCTGTTGAAGGATCAGTATCAACAAATATTAAGCAGACAGTCTACTAATACTCAAATGGACTATGAAAATAAAGTCTTATCAAATAGTCTCTGAGCTGAAGTGCCGACTGCTCCAAACAGTCTTGTGCAATTTGTTGGATATGATACACAGTATCAAGGTAGCATCAGCCTCTACATAATCTACTGAATATAAAAGATTTGAGGAGAATTAAGAATGCATCAATACTTAACACTTTATTTTCCAGATAAAACTGTATCATGTCAATTACAGAATCAAACAATCAAAGCCTATTCAGAAGTAAATGCGCAACATCAATTACTCAAAGATCAATCTACAGTAAGGGTATAGATGGAAATCCAAATACATTGTGTCGAGCTTGAGAGCACTTTACTAGGAGTCGTCTGGATACAGACTTGTAACCCCAACCATTTCGTTCTTCTCTTTAAATACCCTATGAGAGCAATGAATGGCTAATTTGGTAAAGATTTACTCATCTGTTGGGATTTAATTAAAAGTAGATTTTTTTTTTTTTACTTTTGTTACCTTGCTACCAGTTATCAATAGCAGAGGGGATCTTCTTTCTTCTTCTTCTTCTTCTTCTTCTTCTTCTTCTTCTTCTTCTTCTT
>CAIGQZ010032266.1:8070956-8083071 GCA_903798205.1 Danio tinwini | reverse complement strand
GTTGGATTTGGTTTGGTTGGTTGGTTGGTTGGTTGGTTGGTTGGTTGCTTGCTTGTTTGCTTGCTTGCTTGGTTGGTTGGCTGGTTGGTTGCTTGGTTGGTTGGGCAGTGCATACTTATTAACAAAAACAATATCTTGCATTTAAAGACATCTTTTGCATTTTTTATAATGATTTTCTGATATACAGCATTAACCTAAAAACACAAAGACTTTTTTAGGTTTATATTGCATTTCCATTATCTGAAAATATATTATACTATGCAAATGCTATAGATATTTTGAGAAATAAAAAAGCAGAAGTCTCACAGTTGTTTATTATGCTTTACAAAATAATGCTAAAGAAAAATCCCACAACACATCAGTTAATGCAACAGTATTAAGTACAATGAAAAAAGTTTCATTATAAAGAATATTTATTATAAAAAATAAAATTATTTAAAGATCTGTGAAAAATGTGTTTAAAGTAAATTAACTTTTTCAAATACATGCATTAATTGCATGTATGTTATTAATGTTTTTAATGCTTGGTTTGCAGCAGCAACTGCTGGACTTATTCTTAGATTGTTAGTCAGGGTTCAAAATGCATAATCTAAGCAATAACATATCCACACAGCTAGATTTTTACCTCGTTTTTAGATTTTTTTGGTCAACACACTAACCAGCTTTCTATCATTTTATTATAGGTCTATATATAAATTTTATGTGTTCTCACATCTTTACTTCATAGTCCTTCATAGTTCATGAATGGCAAATAGTTTACTTTTCGAGAGGCTACATTTTACTCATTCATTGAGTAGTACAAAAGATACTATTGCACTAAATTATTTGACAATTAATAATACTATTATTAAAGTATGTTTTTTCAGTTTTCTTTTCACCACTTGTTAAAATGAAGTGTAGTACATATTGATAAGCATTGATAAGGCATTGATAAACAAAATGACAGTTTCACACTATAGGGAGTGTATGTGTTGTCAACATTCAGTCATGTTAGTAGCTGTGTGTAAGCAGGGATCATTTTGACACCTTTGTCATATAAATTTCCCCTCAGAAAATAATGTTTTTGCATTGTAACCCCTCCATTGGGTTCACAGTGGGAGAGCGTTTGCGAGAGCTTGAAAGGCAAAGTGTGTGTTAAGGAGAAAGAGGTGTCAAATACCGCTGTGTTTACAAATGAATTGGTAATCTAAGCTGCTTTACAGTCTGGAGAGAACAAATCACACTCCGGTTTATAGTGATCTGTTGACATACTCACACACATGCTCCCTCACAGATGTACTGAAACATAAATCACAGATGGTGCGCTGTATATGGCATGCATGTGTTTGATGGAGGGAGTGAATTTATGTGTTTGTGTCACACAAAAATCATATCCCTCAAGCCCTGCCGGATGTGCTGGAAGCAGTGAGAGCAGAGCATCAGTTATGGAGTTTCACCATGTTTAATACACTAATATTGGCTTTATTGGCATTAAGATGGCTGGGAAAATTATCTGTATTGTTTGACCTTTTGATCCTTTACCCATAATAGCAAACACAAATGTAACAAAAAATATATTACTGAATCATCTAGGCATAAAAACAGTTTTCCTCCCTCAGGCCAACTTGAATAGCACATCAGTTACTGCTTGTTTTTGTTATGGTCATAAACAATACAGTACTACTGTAACTTTGTTTCTGTAATATAAAAAAGCACTTATTATCTAAATACATATTTTTTTCTTATGTTTGTAGGTAAAAACAGTCAACAATGCATATATTGCACTTAAATTGTCTAGATGTGATACTGTGTATATTTACATTGTATATATAATTTTATTGTTTACTATAGGTTTTTCATCAAATTATTCATTCATTTTTTTTCAGCTTAGTCCCTTTATTAATCCAGGGTTGCCACAGCGGAATGAACCACCAACTTATCCAGCACGTTTTTATGTAGCGGATGCCCTTTCAGCCGCAACCCATCTCTGGGAAACATCCACACACACTCATGCACTATTGACAATTTAGCCTACCCAATTCACCTATACCACATGTCTTTGTACTGTGGGGGAAACCTGAGCACTTGGAGGAAACCCACGCGAACACAGGGAGAACATGCAAACTCCACACAGAAACGCCAACTGACCCAGCTGAGGCTCGAGCCAGCGATCTTCTTGCTGTGAAGTGACAGCACTACCTACTGACCACTGTGTCGCCCTACTTTAGTTCTTATTTATTTAAAAATACTTTTTGTCCTGTTGTATCGATAGGTATTTATGGACCATGAGTTGCAATAAACCACAAACTAAGTTCTACAAAATAAGTTCCTAGTTAAAAAAAGCACCAGGCTGCAAAACGGATTATCATCCATGTGGGGAATAATGATATTTGGAAGGAGCAGTCAGAACGGCTCAAGAGTCTTGGAAGTATAAAAAATTCAGCCGTTCTTCAGTGGACCACTATCTGCTAGAGGGACAAATATGTTTTTAAGGCTTTTTGGTCTAAATGCATGGCTGCAGAAAACATGGAACAGGAAAGGACTGAATTTCACTAGCTATGTTTCCATCCAAAAAAGCGAATCAACTTTATGCGCGAAACTGGATTAACCACATAAAAGACATTCGAATAAAGCAGCGTTTCCATCCAACTAGTCAAAGAGAACAAAAACATCACTACTGGATTAACTGGTGCCAAATGTCAACAGCAAAAACAAAAATTGCTGCAATCGGAGAAGCTGCGTGAATCTTTTCTTCATTTAATAAATGACTTGTGCCTCAGAAGGCAATTCTGACACGCAGTGAACTGAGCTGAGACTGATGAGCTCATCAGAGCTATATAAGCCAGCTGCTGGAGTCAGATCCTCAGAATTGTTGCTTCAGAGCCGATCGTGAGCTGAACAACTTCTGCTAAGCTGACTTCCAGAGAAGAAAGCCTTACCTTCACCAGTGCGGAAAGAAGACGTGCGAGTGGCGGGCTGGGTTTCTCGTCCTCCAGGCGTTTCGCTGGTGATCTAAAAGAGATTTTCCTAAGAGAGCAACACAGTCAATCAACACGTCTTTTTCAAGACGCTGTTCTGACTGTGCGTTTCTGGATGCGGTGGTTCCTATCTCCAGATGATGGGCACGGGTATCGCATGACAGATCTGGGGGTCCAGCATGTCAATGCGGTGCCCGCGGACAGCTCATGCTCTCACTGCGAGGGCGTGGTTGTTGCATCGCTGAGATCGCGGCTTCGGCCACCCCCGTTGCTCCCTGTGAAAGCGGTTAGCACGCGGGCAGATCTGAGGATCACAGTGGGGGTTTATCCGTCGCCTCCGGGCCCGCGGACCCCCCACTCCTCCACAGTGCGCCCCATCCAAGCTTCCAAGCCCCCGGGATGCCCGCGCCTCCGCCTGATGACACCGGAGATCAAAGGTCCATCGCGACATCGGAGGGCGAGCTGTTATGCTCAGATGACAGACTGGACTCGCTTCCATCCTACGGGGTGCAATGCGCGGTCACGGTTCTCGAATCAGACATAACGGCTGCGCTTCCTGGGCTGTTTCGGCAGTGCGGCTGGAGATGGCTTTTCCCTAAGTCTCACCGCTGGACTGACTAGAGGGTGTGACGTGCGGGCTGATCTAAGAATAATCTTCCAGCCCCCGTCCCCTTCTTCCCAGGGGCGCACAGTGAGCACACGCTGGCATAGAGGGCGTTTTTCTCTGCCCGGTTCACGTGTGCTTCCGCCTTCACCTCCCTTGATGGTGAGGCGGCCAGTGGGTACGAAGCTATTTCCTCAGGTGGTGAGCGCCGCCACCTGGAGGGGTAAGCTGAGACCCCCGTCTAAGGCGGATGGGTTATCTGTGTCTATCAAGGCCAGAGCCCAAACCGCTGTGGGTCATGCCACTTCTGCCGTGCCCCAAGGCCTCCTGGCTGTGCTGCACAGGGGCGGTTCTTCACCAGGCTTATGCGTAAGCGTTTCACGGCGATCGACTATGCTCTCATGACATTCAAGTCAGCCGTCCGTGCCCTGGGGAAGACGATGGCCACATAGTGGTCCGGAAATGCCACCCTGGCTTGCCCTGAAGATATGCGCCGCGCTGACAAAGTACGCTTTCTTAGTGTGCCCATATCCCAGGCAGGCCTTCTCGGCGACACCATCGGGGATTTTACCCAGGAATTGCGCGATGGAGCAGGTCATCTCTTGCTGGGCTCTCCCCATCAGACCTGTCCGCGCTGGCTGCTCCTCGCCGAGTGCGCTCTTCCCGCGGCTCCAAAAGGCTCCGCTGTCCCAGTCCATTCCATGGCTGGTGAACGCGCCGAGCCTTCCCCGCAGGGGAGTTGACGCTACCATCACAGGTCGCCGTTAAGTCCAATAACTGGACTGCGAAGCGAACCTGAAGCGGGCCACTTGGAGAGGAGGAGAAGCGTTCTTTCCCGCACCTTTCTCACACCTCCAGCCACTCCGCGGGATCCTGGGAGTAAGGTAAGAGTCAATCTCTTATTTTCACCTCTTCCTCGGGACGCTCTGCTTCCCGGGATGAGCACTCCCCATCCCGAATCTGCCCCTCCGCAGGTACGTCAGCAATCGTTCCGGGTATGCTGCTAGTTAGCGGGCTCTGTCAGTCTGGTTAGCGCTGCTCAGCCTGCGCAGTAACTCAGGGGGATGGTCAGACTCGCCTATTCGTTTCAATTCGCTGTTGACCTCCCGAGTGCACGAGTGTGTATTTAAGCGATCATCGCCATGCCACTCCCTGTCTCGCGTGAGAAGATTATTATCCTCCTGGCGAAGGATATAATCAAGCCAGTCCTCCAGCTGAGATGAAGAGCGGGTTACGTCCCCCTTCATCGTATCCAGAAAGCGGTGGGTTATACCAATCCTATCTGCGTGTTTTGATCTGTCATCTATTCAGAATGTCTATCAAGATGCTCATGCAGAAACGCATCCCCCAGTGCGTCCGTCCGTGGGATTGGTTGCAGCTATAGACCTGAAGGACGCTCGCTCCATGTCTCGCTCTCTCCCTCCTTATACTGTGATTTTTCCGGTGTTCGACGGGGGGCCGAACAGGGTGGCAACAGTCCTCCCATTCGGGCTGTCCCTGTTTCCATGCGTGGAGGATGCCCTGTGCGTCTTTAGCGCACGCGCATCTGCATTTTTTGATTATTCATTGACTATTTTTAGATCTCTGAACTGATCGATTATGCACAGGGACCTGGTGCTCCGGCACCTTGGCCTGTTTGGGTTTTGGGTCAACCGAGTATGAGCGGGCTCTCCCCCGGGCAGAGCTTCTCTCATCTCGGGTTGGAGCTGGACTCGGTCTGCATCACGGTGCGCTCTTAGCGCGCTGGGCTAGCGCTGTCCTGTCTGATTAATTCGGCAGTTATATTGGTCTCACTGAAATTATTCAGAGGCTCCTGGGGCATATGACATTTTGTAGCCGCTATCACGCTGCTCAATTGTTCATATGAGACTAATTCGCGATCGGGTCCCCAGATGGGCATGGCACACGAAGAGGCTTTACGTCACCATGCTGTGTCTCCGCACCTTCAGCCCCTGGATGGATCTTGCCTTCTACGGGCCTGAGGGCCCTTAGAACAAGTATCCAGTTATGCTGACATCTTGACAGATGCTTCCAGTATGGGCTGGCGGGCTGTGTGTATTGAGCATGCAGCTGCAGGTTCGTAAACCGGACCCAGGTTGCATTGGCATTTCAACTGCCTGGAGCTGTTGGCATTGTTTTTCACTCTCCGTGCAGGGCTCTGGAATCTCTTTGGATGGTTTCCAGACAGAGCGCGGTGGACTTAGGTGACTTATCAGTGTGATAGTTAACACAGTCACTACAGGCTAGAGCGCCTTATTAGGTATGCCTATGTTCTGCAGTGGAGTCTATTCGTTGTGTGGGAATTCTCTCTGAGAAAACCCCCGGACATGCCAGATTAGTGTTGTGTTTTCTTCCTTCAGGATAGCTGGAGCGCTGGCTGTCTCCCTCCACACTGAAGGTTTTGCGTGTGGTCATCCGCGTTTTTAATGCGGATGGTAGCGCGCTGGGAAAGTATAACCTCTTCAATAATCCATCCCCGCCCCCTCTCTCACCCTCTTGGGATCTGTCTAGCCCCAGCAGTTATGATTAGGTCCGTTGAGCCACTCGATCAGTATATATACGTTCTGTCCCTTTAGGCAGCTCTGCTGATCAGGAGGGTTAAGATTCCGGTGGCATTTTCAGTCAGCGAATTGTGCCAGTTATTAGACCGACCTACTCTCACGTTTACCTGAGACCTCGGTTCACCTTGTGCCAAGGCTTCTACCACCCCTTTTTTATTAGGTGGTAAGCCTGCAAGCGCTGCCTGCGGAGGAGGCAGACTCAGCCTTTTCATTGCTATGTCCGCGCACTGCGCTTAACGTGACGTAAGCATACGCAGATCTTTTCTGTTATGATCAGCAAAAGGGAAGTGCTGTATTAAAATAGAGGTTGGTCCATTTTTTTTTTATTTATGCCATCACCTTCGCTTCATGTGCCAGGGCGAGCTGTGTCTCCCGGGAGAGAGAGCACACTTAATAATAATAAGCGGTGCCTCCTTTTCGGCGTGAGTACACAGCACCTCTTAACAAATCATGTAGAGCTGCTGGCTGGGCGACAACTAACACATTATCGAGATTATTCCTCGAGTGGAGTCAGTTTCCTCCAGGTTACTGGTTACCCCAGTCAATCGAAAGGAAATTAAGCTGTCAATAAACGCTTGCTGCACCAGGCTCCCTAACCCGGAGATGCGTGTGCATTTTTTATTCTACTAGTAAGTTTCCCTTTTCAGGTGAACCCTAGAGAATTCCTCCGAGGCCCCCAGCACCTGACTCAGCAGAGGAGTCGAGTGCTTGGCTCAGTGTGTTGTCTGGTACGCCCATCTGGTCTACCCGCATACTGAGGTTCGGTGCCAGCTATGTGCATTTCCCTGTCTAGGTGATGCCATATGCATTATCCACCATGGTGTGTTCCCCCTATTCAGGCGGACCCATGTCTTCCCTAACCGCTAACCAGCTTATCATATGTAGCACTCCCCCTCAATACGGCTAGTCCATATGCTTTCTTACCATCAAGTCTCCCCCTCCGGGTAGCAGGTGGCCTCCGCAGCGTCCTCCCACTTTGGGGACTGGCACGCTTTCCCAACGTACTGTCGGATCTCTAAAATCCCTAGTCTATATTAGCTAGGTAAAAGCACATTACGACCCCCGATCTAAATCGTATTATTCCCATGTAATGGTAATTTTTGGGCCTAGGGGACGTTGGAAGGTTGCACTTTTGGTGATGTCAATGCGCTCACGCATTGCTTGGCAAACTGCACATCAGGAGCGTGACCCTCGTTCCCCGAATAGGGGAAGGGAGACGTGTGTCTCTACTGCCACAGCACCTAAGTCTCAGCTGGGAGCTGAGTGATCGGCTCTTCAGCAGGCAATTCTAAGGATCTGACTCCAGCAGCTGGCTTATATAGCCCTGATGAGCTCATCAGTCTCAGCTGTGGAGCTCAGCTCCGCCAACTTAATTGGCATTTCATTGGCAGTTTTCTTATCATCAGAAGCGATTGGTCGTCTGAAGTACTCCCAAAAGTCTGTTATTACAGACACACGTCTCCGTTCCCTTTTTATGTGCATTTGTTTTTTATGCACGTTTTCAAAATGTATGCGCATCATGCCATGTCCATCAACTGTTTTTTTATACACATTTACAAAACAAGCATAAAAAATGAATGGAAACATAGCTATTGACAACTTCACACACACTGCACAGTTTTATTAAAAATCAAAAACCTTTGTTAAATATATGTGTGCTGCAGTAATTGGCAAGCCTATGAATTCATATATGAGCAAAATATAATATAAAAGTATACCACCTCTGATATTTCACTTTTCACGTACATCAGGGGTAACCAAACTTGTTGTTGGAGGGCCGGTGTCCTGCAGATTTTAGCTCCAACCCTAATCAAACAAACCTGAACAAGCTAATCAAGGTCTTACTAGGTATACTTGAAACATCCAGGCAGGTGTGTTGAAGCAAGTTGGAGCTAAACCCTGCAGGGACACTGGCCCTCCAGGACCGAGATTGGTGACCCCTGACGTACATCATCAACAATCACCTCCTCCTTCCAATGGTGAAGAAACTCAAAGGCCAAACTCACTCATTCTTCACAATGAATAAAACTGAAAAACAGCTTTGAGCTGTTGTTGAGCTTCACAAAAATAGAAAAGGGATTTAAGGAAATAGCAAAATATACACTCTCAGAAATAAAGGTACGCAAGCTGTCACTGGGGTGGTACATTTTGGAAAGGTACAAATTTGTTCCTAAAATGTCCATATTAATACCTCAAGGGTACATATTAGTACCTAAAAAGTACAAAAGGGTTCCTCGTAAAATTTTAGGGTACTAATATATACTTTTGAGGTACCAATATGGTCCCTTCAAGTACAAATGTGTACCTTTTTAAAAGGTACCACCCCAGTGACAGCTAGTGTACCTTTATTTCTGACAGTGTAGGCAGTAATGAAGAGTACACTCAGCTGGAAGTCTCATAAATATGCCTGGAGAAGGACATGTGTTTTTCTTGTCCCAATGCACTATTGTAAGAATGAAAAAAATGTCCAAAACATTCTGCTGGACAATTGCAGAAATTATCTGAGGGCTATTGGGTCAGAAAGTTCCCAAAACTAAAACCTGCCTTCTCCTACTTCACCACTAATAAAGTTTGCTCTCAAAAAGCAAAACCTTTGCTCTCTTTCAAAATTTAATTCAGGAGTCTTTTCTTTCGGTAAATATTTTAAGTAAAATATTAAACAATAAAAAAGTTATTATTTTTCCCACAGCCTTCATTGCTCATATTTATCAAGGGTGCCAATATTAGCAGAGGGTGCTATATGTGAAGTGTGTTCAGACAACTCCACTTTATTTAACACAGCATAGCTTGAGCTATTTAAACACCCTCATGAGAAATCACCCATCAGGGAAATGTTTGTTTATCTTACCTCTGCTAGACCTGTTCTTTATTAATATACATTTTCCTGAAATGCGTGCATAGAAGATGGGAAAACAGGTTCTGTATAAATGTGACGTGACAAATTCCATATATAGTGAAATGTGCGTGGCGCAAAATCAAGCTTCTTTTTGTCCATGCTCCTATTTCCCCCACATTCCACATCATTTCCTGTCTTCTCTGTCTTCTGCTGATCTCCATACACTCTGCGATACCACATCATTTCCTGCTTTCTCTCTCAGCGGTCAATTTAATAAAAAGAATTGCTTTAATCCACATCTTTGGCTAATTTAGATTTTTTTAAGGGGTAGATGGGGGTGGGTGAGGGATTGTCAATTCTATTATTATGTACCATACTTTGGACTTATTTTGTTCATGAATGTTTAAAAAGTCTTGTAAATTATTTAAAAAATTTATAATAATAATTGGCAGCACGGTGGCACAATGGGTAGTGATGTCGCCTCAAAGCAAGAAGGTAGCTGGTTCAAACTCCAGCTGGGTCAGTTAACATTTCTGTGTGGAGTTTGCATGATCTCCCCGTTTTTGTGTGGGTTTCCTCCCACAAGTCCAAAGACATGTGCAATAGGTGAATTAGGTAAGCTAAATTGTCTGTAGTGTATGAGTGTGAATGAGTGTGTATGGGTGTTTCCAAGTGATGGGTTGCAGCTGGGAGGGCATCCGCTGTGAAAATTGTATGCTGGATAAGTTGGCGATTCATTCCGATGTAACAACCCCTGATTAATAAAGGGAATAAGCTGAAAAGAAAATGAATGAATGAATAAATAAATGTAAAATGATAATTTTTTATTTACTTCATAATAATATGATTTATAAGAATTTGCTAGGATGGAGTGCCAATTACTAGTTATAAATAATGTATTAATGTTTCATTTATAACCACAGTGTTTAAAATTTTAAGGAATTTAAAGGGCACCTATGGTGAAAAATCTACTTTTCAAGCTGTTTGGACAGACATATGTGTAGGTATAGTGTATAGACCGTCATATTGGGGTGATATAAACACACTCAGTCCTTTTTTTTTTCAATTTAACAACATAAAAACGGTGGACCAATTGGAGTGGTTTTGATATTGTGTGTGACTCAAATGCAGCAAATACTCATTGGTAAAGTTCTTACTGTAGTATTTCTTACAAACGTTACATGAGATCTGCTTGTCTGTCTGTTGTCTGACGCAGCAGAGAGAGGAGATTAAGGCCCTGTTTACAATAATACGTTTTAGATTTAAAACGCATATGTTTTGCTACGGTTATGCCTTCCGTCCACACTACGCTGGAGTTTTCGAACACCGAAAACAGAGCATTTTGGAAATGCGGGAGAGGCCATTTTCATTCTAAAACAATTTTGCTCTGTGTCAGTGTGGATGGTGGAAAACTGAGACATCTGAAAACGGAGGCGGAGCTGCAGACGTTCGCCTTTCTGATTGGGTCTTTGTCCTCATTATTAAGTAGCTTTCACACAGTTCAGTCTTACATCCTCTCCTTGTAAGTTCAGACTTCGCAAGTTTGATATGGAAAGCAAACTCCCGAGTGTGTACTTTATAAAGTCATTCATATCACCCTGGCTATGCTATTTTACTTTCTTAACAATAAAATGAAAACATGATGTGAGGAACTGCCTATTTTCATTTTGATATTAGCAACTTAACAGACATCAAAAATGTTGAGGCGTTGTGTAGTTCCATAATATGATCGTCATCTTAATGCATATTTATAACAAAACGGAGCCTATAACATTACTGCCTCCTTTCATTTTCATTGAAAATACGAAACACACCCTCTCTTATATTGAATATCAGTTTCAATAATTAATAATGACCATTATAAAAGTATAACACACAATAAGTTTATACAATAGAGAAAATAAAGGCAAGCAATCAGTCAGATGTGCAGAATCGGTGTCCGCGGTTACATTAAGATATTAACCTAACTTATCTTTGCGCTCAGCCAAAGCACGTTACCTGAGAACAAGTAGTAGATTCAAAGGACCAAAGTCGGGGAATATGTCAGTAGATATAGACAACAAGATGAATTAAATATCACGTTTAACAAATATAGTGAGATTAGATCCAGCGGGAGGTCCATGATGAACAGTCCAACGTGCACAACTCTCATATGGGTTTTGGTGGCATTTTCACCATTTTAATGTAAATAGATGTTTAGTAATGCTGGATGAAGCACTATTGTGAACGCGGATCGTTTTCATTCTAAAACGCCGTTTTAAAACTAAAACTTATTAGTGTAAACGGGGCCTAAGGCACGCTGACAGGCACGTGGGAACGGTGGGCGGGGAGGACTAGCCTTAAAGGCACAATTCACAAAAACCGCTACCTGCTGCTCAGAGCTATAAAATAGAAACTTATGAAAGGTATAATAAAAAATCTGATGGGTGTTTTGAGCTGAAACTTTACAGACACAGACACAAAAGACATATTAAATCTGGAAAAAGAGGTAACCTAGGTGCCTTTTAACTACTGTCACCTGTCTTGTACATAATACATCCTCATATCCTAAAAACATGCTTCACCCAATCAAAATTAATGGTGGTACAATAAAAGCAGAGTGCACTGTTTCCACAAAGCAACATGACAAAAAAGAAGTCAGTCTGTTGCCTTCTGTTCTGTGTTTTTTTTACTGATTTCTTGCATTTATCTTCCACCCACTCCTTTGTTCCTCTCCTAAAGCTCCGTAGCATCATTGCCTTTGGGTGATTGCCCTCCATAATGACATTCTGCTCCATAGAGCACAAAAGTGAGAAAGAAACAGATGATTCATGCCTCTGTTCTCTCTTGTCCCCTGCTTTGATGTGTCCTGTTTGCTGATCTCTAAAGCCTGTAGCCGGTCGAGCCCTGCTGAGTCCCTCGGCCTGTCTTTAAAGCCGCTGCATGCTGGGAAAGTGAGCAGAGCCTGCAAATGAAATGTCCAGAATCCAACTCACAGGGACAGACCTTCTCGAGAAATAACAGGCTCTCAAACAGAAGCACGCACATGCTGTACAGTGCCCTCCTCTTAGATTGGAACCCTTAATAAATAAAACACTTAATTTTGTTTAAGCTTTTGATCTATTGCTCAAAATAATAATAATAATAATAATAATAATAATAATAATAATAATAATAA